>OVAP01006745.1:0-10564 GCA_900406295.1 Aurinia saxatilis
TCAGAGCGTTCTTTAAAACGCTATCTATTACGTATGATAGCAAAAATTCCGCGCTATCAATGACCGAATTTCTTGTAGTGTGGCTTGCTTGATCTCAGCTTTTAAATACGGAAACTTACAACTTGATCCTCGAGTACTGTCTGGCAAAAACCCTAGCTGATTTGGTCGAGAGAACAGGAGGAGGATTGCACGAGATTATCGTCCAACTTTTTGTTCGAGACATCCTCGAAGGACTCCATCACGTCCATTGTGACATCAAACCGGATAATATCTTAATATCTCATATGGATCATCACCTGACTAGAACTATATCCAACGGTTTTATGGCAAAATTGCTGATTTCGGTTTGGCCATGGGAAAAGGCTCGATTGAATACGGAAACGGGTTGGGTTATCAGAGAGGGACGACGAGGTACATAGCACCCGAGCTAATCACACAAGGCATTGTGGATTACACCGTGGATATTTGGGCTTTTGGATGCACGGTTCTTGAGTTGCTAACGGGTGAATCAGTCTGGGGAGAATATCCTGGACTAGATCGAGACAATTGGGTTACTCTCATTGGTGGAAGCACTCCGTATATCCCAGACTGGTTGTCTGAAGAAGCACAAGATTTCCTCATAAAGTGTTTGGTTAAAGACCTTGATTCTAGATGGGGATTTTAGCACTTCTTAAATCATTCTTTTTTCTACGATTGATTTTAATGTTAACCACATTTGTAAATTTTTAGTAGTATATTTTGTGTAGTTAAAATTGTGTGTTTTGGTGTCACTGTATTATTGATGTGTAATGTGTTAATGAGATTTTGGTTACATCATAAAATTGTATAATAGGAATTGTTCTTGGTGAATGGTCTCCACTGTAATGATCCAGTTTGTATCAATCCATGTCTTTGTCCTACTTGTGATGGTCACATGCACTCACACTTTCTCCCTCTAACTTTCGAACAAAAGTATGAGAAACCAAAAACTGAAAGTTTGGTTTTAGTGATTGATTCTTGCAGAAATGAATACTGTTAGACTCCTTTGAATCTTTTCTTGGGTTTAAGATTTAATGAGCTTTGTGACTTCCAAAACTAATAAATCGGTCAAAAACATGGTTTGGTTCGGTTTGATTTCCCAATGTTGCTAAGAATGTCTATCTTTAGTTTTGCGATCAGTTTTAGTCGTTTGACAATTTTATTTACTCTCTAATGTGCATAGTTCTACCAATCAACCCCAACCAAGTCCATTCTCAGTAGAGGTTATATTAACCGCAACCAAACTAGACCATTTTGGAATGGTGCCTTCTATCCTTCTATTTCCTAAACTGGAATTCCAATTTTGCTAGATCTTTCTTATAAGTGTTTGTTGTTCTTTTACCATGGTATGTTTAATAAGATCCAAAATTTCTTTGTATATTACTTATTTGTTGTTTTCTTTCTTTATTTAGATAATGACTCACCAAAATCCAAACTAATTTCTATGATAACCTGTATGGTAAACAAGTTTTTATACCGAATCACTCGAACCAAAATCAAACAAAAAAATTACTACTTGGAAGTTAAATATACTTATCCATTTTATAATATTAATATATATATCTTTAACATTTACTCCGAAAATTTATTGTTGTTTTGGTTCACATACAAAATTGACAAACTTGTAACACTTGAAGAATACATTCAAGTTGAAATACAAATCCTTAGACATTAAATTAGGATTCTCTTTAATTGCCTGGAATGGAAGGAGAAATCTATTTATTCACCTTTTTGCTAATGAATCTGAGTTCTTATGAAAAATAGCAGAACATCGATTCCATTCAGTTCTGAATACTCAGTAATCGTCGATTCTTCTTTTATCAGGAAAATCCAAACTTATTTTTTTTTGGCTCACTTGATCACTACTCGCTGAGAGGCTAGAACTATATGTCCTTTGAACAGAAATAAAGGGTGTGCTTTACAAAATACAACATTAAACTGGGGTTTTAATTGGATTTTCTCCCAAAATTTTCTTCCCATCTTCATCCTTTATTTTCTTCCTTTTAATTCACTTGACTAGTCAGATATTTATGTTTCCAAGCTATAGACAGAACCCAAACCCTGNAACCCAAACCCAAACCCTCGTAAAACGACAGTGTTTTAGTGACGACAATCGACGCTTTTGAACCTTTGTTTCCTCCTCCTTCCTTGCTCCTCCTCCCTCGCTGTTTCACAACAGATTTGGAATTTTTCTCTTCTGGGTTTCTTTCATCCTCCCAAAATCTTTCAATTCACCAATCCAAAACCCTAATTCCACTTCTCAATCCTCTCACTGATGCCTTCTTCTTCCGAGATCCCACCGAACCGATCCTCACCTGACCACCGAGTCTTATCGATTCAACACTCCACTACTACTAATACGGTCACTGAGGAGGCTCAGGAACCACCGAGAAGAACTCGTCCTTCGCGAGCTTGTACTGTTAGGTCACAGCAACGTATTCAAGAGCAGCAGCAACAAGAAGCTGAGAGGAGAAAGTTTAAACAACCCAAGAAGGAGAAGAAGCGAGAAGATCGAGAAGAAGAGGATGAAGATGAGCAATGTGGTGGTAAGATTGTTACTTCACTTGTTCACCCACCGGAATCTTCTCAAGTTCCAAGGAGGAGTCTTCGTTCCATGTGGGAGCTTGCTTCTTTGCTTAACTTCTTGCATGTGAGTTTATTCAATTCTGACTTCTGACTTCTTCACCTGTTTTCTCAAACTAACTCTTGAGTTCTGGTGAAGGTTTTTAGAGAGGTTTTGAATATCAAAGTGGAGTTTTCCGCTGAGGAATTGGAGACGGCTTTGCTTTCACCCAATGATACTTTAAGTGATGTTCATATCCCTCTTCTAAAGGTTGCTGCTTTTTCGCTTCTCTCTTATCTGTTTACACCATTGTGCTGTTTTCTCTTCTTTCTTTATTCTGTTGCTTCTTGCTTGCAGAGTGAATGGTTATCATTGGTTCAAATGAAAATGTAGCTTTATTTCTCGTAACTATGCTCTATGAAACACTATTTGAGGAAAAGTGACTGTAGAAACTAATGTTTATATTCGAAAGTAGCATAATTTGTTTTAGCTACGCGCTGTTGAACTCGTAGGCAACTATACTAGACACAGTGAAGAGCAATGCTAGTTTTTGCTGAGAGTGATTGTTTACAAAATATTACTTTTTTTTTNTTTTTTTTTCTTTTCTTGTACTTGCTCCGGGTTGATATTGATTTGAGTGAAATACATTCTTCTTCTACTACGGAATGTCCAGGTGTTTTAATAGTTTTTTCTTTGAAATTTTTCTAGACATTTTTCTTTTTTTCTGTTTGTAGGCCATTCCTCCTCTAACACGGATGGCCCTCACACGCGATACGTGGATCACTGTCTTGTGCAGAAAACTAAGAGATTGGTGGCACTGGGTAACGGATGTTGATCTTCTTTCTCATGATATGCTAAGTAACTTAGAATGATTACTTATGTGTGCTCTGCATACTCGTTTAGGTCGCAGAAGGGGACCTTCCTATTGTTGCCTCTCATGGGTGAGTAGTTATCATTTTCAAGATCTTTTGATGACTGACTGACTAGTCAAGCATTTATTAGTTTCACGTCTCATATCTTATAGGCTAGAGATTGAAGGTTACAAATCACTCGATCCAGGCATCCGTGTGGTAATTCTGAAAGCTTTGTGTGATATTCGAGTTGAGGTAATCTTGCGTCTGCTTGCCAATCTATTATCATCAATTCCTCGTTTACTGTAAATGTATTTGTCTATTGCCTCTGTTTCTTTGCTGTTGTAGTTTTGTTCTCTCAAATTATTTAGAGCATTGTGTCCAGTACTGAGGCATCTGGTTGGATGTTTCTTATTGCGACACTATTCACGGTTTAGGAGCATAAATATGTTTATTGCAGAAGCTCATTACACATTGCACTTAAAAATGTTTCATTGATCAGTCTTCCTGTCCATTTGCTATATAATACACACATTATCATAACCATGATTACCTCTGAACTTGCTGAGGCACTGTTGATGGTTGACTTATAAGAATATATGTTCTTCCTAACACCGAATGCTAAGATGGATTTGTAAATTTGTGTAGCAAGAGGATATCAGGGGCTACATTGAAAATTCACTTAAAAGTGGGGTTAATCTCTCAACTTTTCGTAAAAATCGTGTTGGAGGTGATTCACATGGAGTTCATTTTTGGTGAGTGGAAAATAAGAGACGAAGATATCATGGAACACAGAATCTTGAGATTTCTTTGTTAGTATATATGTGATACTGGCTGTTTGTTTCTTCCTCAGGTATGAAGATGACTCTTTAATTGGTCATCGTCTATATCGCGAGATCAGGAAAGCTGAGGTAGGGAAGGCCAGAATTAAGGGCTCCAAGGTTCTTTCTAATGTAACATACCATTGGGAAACTGTGGCCACAAACTTTGATGAATTCCAAGATGTCTCTGTAAGTCTCCACTACAATCAATTCCGAACTGCTTGAGAAGTCCCTCCTGCAATCAGTTATATATTTCTAGGTTTCTGATTGAATTAAAAATGATGGCAATGCTAATAACCAGAGTCAGGGAAGTGTTCAAATAAGTCCATTTCTATGTAGGTGCTCTACTAGATGTCGAGATTAGATGCTTCTGTAGGTTTATAGTCAATCTAGTACTTGTTATTTAAGGGATGTTGTAGCAATTTATTGCGGTGTGATCAGAACATAAACATTAAGAAGCTTTAATTTGTAGATCATATTTTAAATCTGTCACTGTTCTGCTGTAGAACTAAGAAAACAATGCTGTTATGAAGCATTTTCAATTGCATATCTTTTTTGCAGGAGAAACTATCTTTGAGTAACAGTAGAACAGAAGCTTCTCTAGGACAGAAGCTGAAGAAGGATATGCTTCCTGAAATAGAGAAAGACCATAAGGTGCGTATCTGTTCGCTGACTTTTTGTTCTTTGCTTTCTTTTTCTTGGTAATGGTTATAGTAAAATGTATGATCTTTTTGTTCTTTGCATCTTCCTTAGCAATTGCATTCGTGGTAATGAAAATGTTCTTTTTTCTTTTGTCAGAGGAAAGAGCGATTATTAAAAAAACAACATAGACAGGCGCTTCTCCTTGATAATTTCTTGGAGGTCGAAGGCTTTGGAGCTGGTCGTTCTCTCCGTGATAGAAAGCCAGTTACATACACTTTTGGTAGGGGTCTTATTTTGATCAAAATTTATGTACCATGCGTTACCTAAGCAATTTTGCCCGATTCAGTATATAGCTTGATGGCAGTCTGGGTTGAAAGGTTTTACTCATGTTTAATATTGCTGCAGATGATTATGATCGGTCCATAAATGAAGCTATCAAGATTACCAAGTAGGTTTAAATGTCACCCGATATTAATACTTTTTCTTGTTGGCTGCTTCCACAATCTTTATGTAGGCAGTATTATCTATTTGCCTTGGAAAATTATTCTGTTTACTTTTGTCCATTCTCGTTCAGGAAGAAACCTCCATCACCAGAGCCTTCTTTTCACAGAAGAGAATCTGACGGATTGGAGCCATCTGCAAATGGCGGATGGACCAGTACGACCTATCCTTCTGAGCATGTGAACGGTGCAACATCAGTAAGATCTTCTGATTCTGCCGAGTACGACGATGCCAATGAACAGAGAGCTGAATCCGTGGATAGAAGGCAAGGCATATTTTAACTCTTTTTGGTTTCCTTTGCAATATTCGACTCTGGTGAAACTAATGAGAATTATGTACTGGCAGTAACAGACAGAGACAACGCTCTCAGCGGTATTCCACTTTGGACTTTGTTGAAACTATTTCAGATAATGAAAGTGATGATGAGATTGATGGGGAAGCAGTTTATGATGAAGACTATGTGAAGAAGCGTAAACAGAGGAAAGAGCTTTCTAGTGCTTCTGAGGGAGATGAGGAGTACAAATGGGATGAAGACAATGCCAATGAAGAAGAAGACGAAGAAGAAGATGAAGACGATTATCTAAATGCTAGCGAAGAAGACAGTGATGAACCCCAGAGATATAAGAAATTGCCAAGGAGAGGAACTAAGGTAAGATCCAGGTCAAATCATCTCCAGCCAGGCCTGAGGCGTAGTAAAAGAGCCACAAGAGTCAACTACCAGCAGTATGAGCTCTCAGAATCAGACAATGAAGGAACAAGACGCACAAAATCAAGGCGATTGATTGAGCGTGATGAACCCTCTGATGAAACAGAGAATGATGATTTCTCAATGGGAAGCGAAGAGTCGGAAGAAAATGCAAAAGTCGATGAAGAAGAAGAAGACGAGGCTGCACCGGAAAANATTGAGCGTGATGAACCCTCCGATGAAACAGAGAATGATGATTTCTCAATGGGAAGTGAAGAGTCGGAAGAAAATGCAAAAGTCGATGAAGAAGAAGAAGACGAGGCTGCACCGGAAAATGAAAAAGCAGAGATGAATGATAATGAGAATGATCGAGCTCATGATAAATCAAACGGTATGGAGCAAGAGGAAGTCGAAGGTGTAGGGAAAAGGCGTTACCTCGACCTAAACGAGCTTGCCCCTGTATCTGGTTTTGATGATGGTCCAAATACAGTATTGAAGGATGATAAGGACCCAGACAATTTATAAGCAGACAGAGGCTTTTCTTTGCCTTCTGATCTGTGGCTGTTGTAGTAATAGTAACTAATAGTCACAAGTTATTTGGACAAGGAGACGCCCCTTGGCTTCCTTGGTGCCAGCTTCTCCAAGCACCCAAGGGATGTCTTTGTGGCCGAGAGGTTTGTAGATCATGTGTTACTGTCGGATGTTCTCTCTGAGCTAGTGTACCATTATCTTTTTTTTCTTCTAATTTTGTATCAATTAAAAANGATAAGGCCCAAGACAATTTATAAGCAGACAGAGGCTTTTCTTTGCCTTCTGATCTGTGGCTGTTGTAGTAATAGTAACTAATAGTCACAAGTTATTTGGACAAGGAGACGCCCCTTGGCTTCCTTGGTGCCAGCTTCTCCAAGCACCCAAGGGATGTCTTTGTGGCTGAGAGGTGTGTAGATCATGTGTTACTGTCGGATGTTCTCTCCGAGCTAGTGTACCATTATCTTTTTTTTCTTCTAATTTTGTATCAATTAAAAAGAACATGTTCACTCTCTTTGATTCTAGCGTGTGTAGTCATGCCACAAACTGTTTCCTGCTCCGTGCGAATCACATTGTGAAAATCCAGAAGACAATGAAAGAACAAAATTTCCATCGAGATTAGAAAATCGGTTTATACATATGAAAATAAATCAATTAATTCATAGAGTGAATAAACAAGTAAGACTATATGCTTTTTTCTCTACTCTCCNCACATTGTGAAAATCCAGAAGACAATGAAAGAATTCCATCGAGATTAGAAAATCGGTTTATACATATGAAAATAAATCAATTGATTCATAGAGTGAATAAACAAGTAAGACTATATGCTTTTTTCTCTACTCTCCTCTCCCTTTCTTGTACAGATCAGAAGACTTGAAGCTTGCAGACTAATCGAACTGTAGTCCAGATTCTCTCCATCGTGAGCTTGCAAAATTGGTTTCTTAATCTCCCTAAGCTTTCTACAGTACGCTTGGAGGCATATTATATCTCAGAAAACGTTAACTGTTTCCCTCAGAAGTCATCTCATGTTACAACACTCTGGCTTGTTCTGTCTCAAGAGTTTGTCCCATAAGCATATCATCTGTCTCGGCGACTGGTAATGAGCTGTGTAGTAATTCTCAACACAACCAAACTGACAAAATCTCAGACTGTGTCTGTAATCTACTGGGTTTGTTGTGTTCTTGAAATGCTCCACCCACATTCCCACACTCACATCTTCCATCTTGAACAGCTGGGGTAAGTGAACAAAATAACAAAAATCGATATACAGAGAATGAGAAGGGAAAAGAGATAATACAATTAATTGGTTTGTTTCTCTGCTTACCCGTAATTTGTGTCTCTCAAACTTATCCACAATGAAGCGTGCAATGTCACAAGATAAAACATATCCAGGTCCATTTGCGTAGGGCGGATAGTCCTCCTCTGGCCATTCCTGATATCATAAGGCATATATCAATTATCGACAATCATAAGAGTTGCAGAATGATATATCCATAAAACTAAGACACCATGAACAAACACTTAAATCGTCATACTATTTCATGAAATATTCTGCATATAGAGATGGAGTGNAGCATATGATCGTCATACTAGTTGCAGAATGATATATCCATAAAACTAAGACACCATGAACAAACACTTAAATCGTCATACTATTTCATGAAATATTCTGCATATAGAGATGGAGTGTGATGCAGAAGAATGTACCTCATGTGTGACAGCCCATTTACCCCCACGGAGAGGTTTGTGGTAATAATTCATGTTGCCAATATACAAGCTTCTACCTTTGGGTACTTTTTTCACTTCATTGATCACCGCACCAAGTTTTACAAATGTATCATCATCACACTTCATTATGTACTTTGCAGAGAATGCAAGAGCCTGCAACAATGAATGATATTTTTCAACAATCAACTCTCAAAAGAAAGATCATGTGGAAGCATGACCTATAAGAACTGATAACTCACTCCGTGTTCACATATGGCAACAGTTTTCAGCACGACAAGATCATAGCTATCCATGTAAGGAACAAGTACAATGTCCCCAAAATACTCCGCTTCTTTCTTCAATTCCACATTCACCTCCTTCCTCCCATGCTGTGAAATGCATATCACCGAAAAAGAATAATAGTTATGTCCGGGCCTCCCTACGATCAAGCTTTCATGACTCACACTTGATTAAAAATGGTAAATCCAACTTACAAGTGCCACAAAGAAACGAGCAACAACTTTTGAAGATGTAATAAGAACATGCTGCATCCAGGACTTTCTCACAGCCATCCGTTCCCCAAAATGATTACCAGCGGAAAGAATTCCAATAAACATCTCCACAGGCCCACCAGGAACTACAGGGGCCTGCCATCTCTTTGACAACTCGAGATGCCTTTGGGGAGCAAAGCTGGGATGTGTTGTTGGCAGAGAGGCAACAAAAATAGAATGGACATCGATGTCTCCATTTATGGTTAGCCCTGTTGCATCCTCGAGCGTGAACCCCTATTTATTATATACAGCAAGGTGTTACAAAACGAAGCTATACAAAACAAACTAACAACCTCGTTCAACCTTATGCACTATTATCCATCACATCGTTACCATATATCCGAACACAGTCATGTTTACAGAATAACAGAAATGGAGCAGGATAAATACTCACAGTGCGGTAAGGGAAAGATGTAACATGTTTTCCATCAACATTGATATGGTAACCCTCTAAACCAGAGCTAAGAGTAAGAACAAACAGCTTGTCTTCTACAAAAGGAAACGGCCATTCTACTTTGACTCTTTTCCTCCGTCCTATAAGTCGATTCAACCACCATTTTGCCCTTGACCCTTCCGAGTAATTATCATCATCACGAATCCACTTCTCACACTTGACATGACTATCAACTGTAACCACACTAAAGTATTAATTACAACTAAAATGTCTGGTAGATTATAATGGATAACAAACTAAAACTCTTATATAATAGACTTTGAATTCAGAAACTAAACAGCAAAAGAAGCTTACCAGTCTCTTCATCAGCTCTCGACCTCCATCCTTCACACCGTTGTGCAGGTCCCCATTGCATCCTATAACAACTATTCTGCTCAATAACCGGTTTCTTACTCCAATCACCCTTAAGCCTAGGATTAAAATGCAAGATCCGAGGAGGATCCTCTCCTTCAACAGTCTTCAAACCTTGTAACTCAATGACAAACTGAGACACCAACTTAGAATCATCACCTTCCTTAGGATAACTCTTCCAAGGCCTCCCTACCAAAGTTATATGCGAACCTAATGTCAAACCACAAGGCAGCTCCATCAACTTACTTTCCCTGCTCATAAACTCAGTCCTGGTTAACGAAACAGAATGTGGACACGAATCTGATTTGTTCTTCTCAGGCTTCTCCACTGACTTCTCAAGCCTTCCTGACTCAAGCTCCTTCCATAGCTTCCTACCTAATTGCCAAGCTTCTTTAGCTGTCTTGTGAAGCTCCACTGACCCATCTTTAGCACTCGGGTCGAATGTTTCCGAATCAAATCTTAAGCTTGAAAGAAGACCTCTGTAATGTTCTCTGTAAGGAACCTTCTCGTTCTCGTTCTCGTTCTCGTTCTGGTTCTCGTTCTCGTTCTCGTTCTTGCTCTCGTTCTTGGTCTCGTTCTCGTTCTTGTTCTTGGTCTCGTTCTTGTTGTTTAGAATCGGGTCTGAATGTTCTTGGAAAGGAACTATCTTTAATGGAGGAGGAGGATTAGGGGCTTTTTCGACTAAGACCTCCTGTTGTTTCTCGAGTAGAGGCAGAGTATCGAGAGAGATGGAGGTAGTGGACCAGGATTT
This sequence comes from Aurinia saxatilis, assembly GCA_900406295.1. Lineage (NCBI taxonomy): Eukaryota > Viridiplantae > Streptophyta > Magnoliopsida > Brassicales > Brassicaceae > Aurinia > Aurinia saxatilis. The sequence continues at coordinate 10,424 of OVAP01006745.1, forward strand.
GAAAACGAGAGGTATCTCTACTGAGACAAAGAGAAGATACAGAAACCCTATTGCCATTATTACACGAACCGATTTCTGCTTCCATAGTGAAGAGAAGAGATCAACCTTGTCGATTTTCTCCACTTTCGACAATTTTGGTTT
>OVAP01006746.1:0-11439 GCA_900406295.1 Aurinia saxatilis
GGCTTAGCTATAGGTCTTGAAGGCTAGTACACAATCTAGTCCGTTCAATCACAATCTTTTCTGCTTTCAACTTCTGGTTCAATGCTCTTGACATGGTTTCTAATTATGTTACAGCTTCTTGTCTACGGTGCTGGCCAAGTTATACCGTCTTCATTCACTGTTCTTGAGCAATATCTCCGATATTCACTGCTTGTGGGATTATCTCCTTCGGCCCAATATGGAAGGATTGTGCTGGTCATGAACAAGAGTGTCTGTTCTGATCCAGCCGGTAACAAGTTTACAAGAGCTTTGGGTTCGCGTTTCTTTGTCCATTTTGGTTAGTGCTTTTACAGTTTTCCCCCCATGTGGGTTTCTTTAAGGCTAAGAGCTTTAAGAGATACTGATTTGAACTTTCTTCATCTAGATAGAAGAAATGTTTTTGTCGACCTACGAACCCATGTCCCAGAGAAATTACTTGAGCTAAACAACCAAACTAGGACGGTGCAGGCAACCAGTGATAACGGCAAGCTGAATGTTTACTTGTATTTCTCAGAACCAGTACTGAATTCTTCAGCTGAAATTCGGAGTCTACTTAGAACAAGCCAAGGTGATTTGCTTCCTATTCATGGTGAAACCAACGGAAATCGCCGTTTTGCATTTATGGTTGGTGCTTCTGCTGCGTTTTCTCAATATTATTTGCTGCTATCATTTTGTGTTGTAACAATTAAATTTTTTGTTCAGGTCACAAACACATCGCGTCGTGCTATAGTCACGGTGACTCTTGACTCAAATTCAGTAAGAAGCAGACATGGGACACCTGCATCTCCAACTGCACCCCTGACTTTTCTTTATGGTTAGTAAATTACAAATCTGATTTTCTACGTTCTTTTTTTGGTTCTTGAAACAAGTATACGCATGATTTTAGATACCGAGAGACCTCATGTTACATTGAATACAACATCTGGTATGAGGACAAGAAAGCACACTATCCCTATCTGGATAAAATTCATGAAACCAGTGTTTGGGTTCAACTCCTCATTTGTATCAATCTCAGGTGGATATCTTGATAGGTTAGTGGTGCTTTGGCTCATATAAATTGCATTTTTTAATACTAAGAAAAGGGATTTACTTGGATAACTGTGTGCTTCTTACCAAATTCCAGCTTTGAGGACCTGAGCGCAAGCATATATATTGTATATGTAAAAGCCAGCACGAGTAAAGTTTCTGTTAAGATTCCTGAAAATGTTACTCAGGATGTTGCGGGAAATAAGAATCTGCCATCCAACGTTCTAGAAGTGAAACACTGTAAGCTTTTATATCTGATAATCCAGAGTAATTATCTTTTTCTGCTTCTGCCAATGGTTTTTGAAAACTGTACTTGCAGATTCTGTACCTGTAATATCTTCTGTGATTTCTTCGGTATCAACTTACATTTTCTTGGTGACATCTTTCGTTGCGGGACTCCTCACTCTTTCAACCACAAGCCTTTATTCTCTCGGAGCGTTTCCAAGGCCATCTCCTTATCGAATATCAGACCCCACGAGGAATCTTTTCGTATAAATGTTTACTCTTAATTATATAAAATGACATATATATTGGCTTTGTTTTTCATGCAAACCACATAATCAATCAACGGTAATGTGTGCTTTTTGGTTCTTATGCAGAGGACTGCCTGTCACATTCAGTTTTTTGCACTCTCCAGGTGGCTACCAGTGACACTGCCTATTGTTTACTACGAGTTTGTCAGAGGCATTCAGTGGATAGTCCCTTATTTTCCTCTCCCATGGGAAACTAAGCATAACGAACAGATCATGGTTGCCTCAAGTCCATACACTAGTCCACATTCTTTCATTTCTAAAATTCACAACAACAGGATTAGTCTGCAGACATCAACCAATGCTGAGTCAGTGTTTGGACTGCCACTCACCGCGATGGAATACAGACTATTCTTTGAGGTAAAAAGAAATTATTATCCCTATAGCTTCCTCTTTGCTGTTTTTGCGTTCTATCTTGATGCGTTATGAATGTTTACAGACCCCAAATCTTAAACCAGAAGCTGAACATGTTCTGGGTCTACCACATTCAACAGAGTAAGTAGCTACAATCTACGTGTGCATACAGATTTATCTTAGGCTTAGTTTCTTACATTTGATTTTAAGAAGCCATAAATTGTTAACTTTTTTTCATCCTTCTTTCTTGTAGGTGGGGAGATTTCAACAGGATTATGTTTTGGATAGCTATAATCGGAGGTAGTTTACTGCTACTACATGTATTGCTCTCTCTGATACTGAAATTCAAGAATGCACACAGTGAGAAGAAGAGGAGTCTTGGTGCATTTGTCTTCCCGAGATTCGAGCTGTTTCTTCTCATTCTCGCCTTACCCTCAATCTGCAAAGCTGCAAGGAGCCTCATACAAGGTATTGTTGATACCAGCCTTGAAATTATCTTTTTAATTTGGAAAATAATTGTTAACACTCACGCTAAATTTTGTCTTTCTCAGGCTATTTTAAACATCAAGGAACTGCAGAAACCACTGTAATTGTTGGTATCCTTGTGCTTTGTGTAGTAGCTATCCTGCTTCTGGCATTATTTCTCTTTCTCTCGGTCGGGGTAACGTTTGGGAAGTTGTTACAGTATAAAGAGATTCATCAAGAAGGCCAGAATTTCCATTGGTACCAAGAACTCATCCGTGTGACCCTTGGTCCTGGAAAGAGAGGCCAATGGACATGGAAACCAGAACAGAATCCTGTCTATCTAACTAGGTTAGGTCCGGTTTTCGAAGATTTGAGGGGTCCACCTAAGTACATGCTTACACAGATTTCAGGGAGTAATCCACTCAAGCAACGAGATGATCGCATCATCGCTTCAGATGATGAAACTGAAGATGCTGAAGCTCCTTGCATACAGAAACTGTTTGGAATCCTTAGAATTTACTACATGTTTCTCGAAACTGTGAAGAGGGTGTGTTTGGGGATCATAGCTGGTGCTTTCTTGGACAATGGGAGTGCGAAAACTCCCATAGTGGTCATGTTGAGCATCTCCTCCTTCCAGCTGTTCTTCCTTGTTCTGAAGAAGCCTTTCATCAAGAAAAAGGTGCAGCTTGTGGAGATAATCTCAATAGCGTGTCAAGTCGGTGTATTTGCCTCATGCCTAATGCTCTTGGCGAAAGACTTTCCAGAGGCGAGCGGAAGCAAACTTGGGATAGCCATGGTGATATTGTTCTTGATTGGGTTTATTGCGCAGATGTGCAACGAGTGGTATTCATTATACAAACAGACAAAGAGGTTAGACCAGATCGACAGATCCTTGTTGAGTGGTCTCAAGATGTTTGTCATTGGACTTGCCACATTAGTTGTTCCTCATAAAATGATGAAGAACAAGATTCCGGTGGGTCAGCAAGAAGGAAGAAGCGGTAGCAGCAATGGAGGAGAGAACAGGTATATGAATTCTTCAGGAAGCCGAAGCTCGGGTAGCTTGGACAAGCCATGGCTGAGACAGATAAGGGAAATGGCAAAGGGTAGCTTCACGAGAGACAGGAGTAATGGTAAGGTTCCAAGTGACCCGTCGGGGAGCAAAAGCGGTTGGAGCAGTAGTATTTGGGGAACAAAGACCAGTGGAAGCTCTTCTAAGGAGTCGTCTTCAGATTACAAATCCAGACCTAAAGGACTTTACAAAGATTTAGAGGCCATATTTGCTGCAAAGTGAATATATGTATATCTAGGTTGTATTGTTTGTACTCTTGACTTGAGGATTTACTTTCATACGGTTTTAAAGGTTTTAGACCGTAGGTGATGATGTAGTGTGTGAGGCTAGCTGATATCGTAGATGGTCCGGTCCATTCGAGAGATAATAATGTTTGGAAAGAGGCAGTAGAGTAATGCAAGGACAGCAGTAAAACGTAGGAGAATAGAATTTGTCATATAATCCCGTATTATTATAAAAGACTCAACATTATTAAAAAAAAGGAAAGGTGGACAAATTGAGATGAATAGATGGAAGAGGAGGGTGGTTGTTTAGATGAGATGGGGTCACCAGGGTCGTCGTTATCCTGCGGCGAATCTGAGTTTGAGCGTTATTGTAGCTCCACCATCTGTGCCCAATCTGAGGTTCCCCCTGTTGAAGATAGCGATTGGGATGAGTTTGAGCTTCAACCCACACAACTTGGAGATGGACACGGCACCGCTATTCAATCTCTTCCTCAGGTCACTTGATCCTTGTTATCAAACCCTTTTTCTTTTTCTTTTCGATCTGTAAGCCCTAATCGATTTGTCTTTCAGAAGGAGACCACACAACTCCACGACTTGTATGATGATTTTGTTCATGATATGGAGCAAGTTCTGCTCCATTCTAACAGTAACCGGGATGGGGGACATACTGCTTCTACCTCTTCTTCTCCCCACCCTCATAGGGTTCAAGTTGTCGGGGTCTACCAAAAGAAAGGCCATGTCTCCCTCAGTGAGAGATTGGTCGGGGTCAAGGAGTACACTGTTTATGTCATAAGGGTTTGGAGTGGCCACCACAGCTGGGACATAGAAACAAGATATCGTGATTTTTATACTCTCTACCGTCACTTGGCCTCTTTATCTCCTCATCTCCCTACCCCTTGGGCCTCCGTCGAAAAACAATCCAGGAAAATATTTGGAACATCACCCAATGCCGTTGCTCAAAGGACTCTCCTTATTCAAGATTGTTTAAATTCACTTCTTCCCACTCTTCCAAATCCCCTTCTTCGCTTTTTGTCCCCTCAACATGCCTTTGCTACTTCTTCTCGGTCTGTGTCTCCAACTGCCTCTGCTCCTCAAACCACTTCTTCCTATGGAAATACCATCTCATTCATTCTCCATATTCGACCTCACAAATCACTTAACCAGTTGCTTGAAGCCCAACATTACATTTGCGCTGGATGCCACAGACATTTTGATGATGGACCCACTCTTGTGCGGGACTTTGTCAAAGCTCTTGGTTGGGGTAAGCCTCGGCTTTGCCAATATACTGGTCAATTGTTTTGTTCTTCCTGCCATGCTAATGACATGGCAGTCCTGCCAGCCAGAGTGTTACATCACTGGGATTTTAATCATTATCCAGTTTCTCAACTGGCAAAATCATATCTGGACTCCATAATTGACCAGGTAAATATCTATTTGAATTTAAGCTGGTGATAAATGGATTATTTCCCTTCTGCCCTTACGGATTACAGAGGTAGAACACTTGCCTGTGGAATACCTTTCCGGCAGCTGAGTGTACTACACACATAGAGGTTGATACCTGGATATACTTATATTATCTGCTCAAGCATATTCGTTTCCCCTCCCATATTATCATATTCTATAGAAAGTCAGTGGTGGAGCCATGCTGTAGTTATAATTGTAGAAAATTATTTGTGACTGTAGGTTCCATGGATCAACCTGAAAGTGAACAACAAACATAGATATCTGATTCTGTTGCAATAAGCTCTAGTTTCTTCATTGTATAGCGTGCAAGTCATTTTAATTGCCTTTGCCCCCCTTTGTAGCTTCTTATGGCCACCAGTTATTGCATCTTGAATTGACTTATCGGGTGGCTCATTTTCTGAAATGTAACATCATGCGAGGATGTGATTGATGTCTGTGGCAAATCTTATTTTGCAGCCTATGCTTTGTGTCAGTGCGGTCAACCCTTTTCTGTCCTCAAAGGTCCCTGCACTCAACCATATAATGAGCATTCGGAAAAGAGTAACTATAATGCTTCCGTATATACGCTGCCCATTTCGTAAGACGCTCAACAAAGGACTCAATTCTCGGAGATACCTTCTTGAGAGCACTGATTTTTTTGCTTTGAGAGATCTAATTGATCTTTCAAAAGGGCCATTTGCAGGTGAATTTCTTTTCTTGAACCAAGTTTTGAAGTTCAAATGTCTCATGCTGGCATATACCTTATTTTGTTGGTGATGGATTGTTCTTCAAAGATAATGAAATTGGATCAATTCAAACCTTTATAGCAATTGATTTACAAGTCAATTCTACGCTGCTACTTGTTTGATGTTTAACAATTTACTTTTTTTCATTGCATTTTAATTTTTATTCAAAAGATCTAAAGACATTATTAACCTTGAATTGCAGCATTTCCTGCAATCGTGGAGACTGTCAGGAGGAAAATCCTGGAGCATATTACAGAGCATTGCCTTGTTTGTTGTGATGTGGGGGTTCCGTGTAATGCCCGACAAGCTTGTGACGACACATCCTCTTTAATATTTCCATTCCAGGTGAGCATATATATATTGTGGTTTGAACACCGAATCATATGGCTTGATCACGTTTTGGACTTACTTTTCTTAGCGTTTAATATTCACAAGCAAATTTCATGTTCACAGTATGTATTCCATCAGATGTTTATCCAATTAATTGAATAATGTTTAGCAGGAAGGTGAGGTTAAAAGGTGCCGGTCATGTGGTTCAGTTTTCCACAAGAGATGCTTTTCAAGACTCTCAGACTGCCATTGTGGAGCACAACTAAAGCCGATCAAGACCTCTGGAGAGCTGCAGTTGTCGGACAACAAATCAGATGCTCCGTCTGTTTTGCCTCTACGATTCCTGTCGGGTTTATTTGGAAAGACAAAAAAAGACAAAGAAACCACTATTCTAATGGGTTCGCTTCCAACCAATGATCTATAGATGTGATTTTTTTTTATTTTTTATTTTTATGTAAGCCTTGCCATTTGTAATGTAAGCCTTGCCATTTGTAATGTAAGCCTCAGCGTAAATGCAACAAATTTTATTTGTTTAAACCTCTTTTTTTTTTTTTTTTGTCAAAAGATAACAAAGTACGGTCCCGTGAATATCTTGTAGTTCAATAACCAAATCACAAGTACTTTGAATGGGTAATACTCGATTCTTTCAATTCTAAAATTTCATTTGTTGATTCACTAATCAAGAAATTTATTGATAGTCCGCTAATCACCTCAATGTCAAATTTGTTTGGCGATTTATCAAGTCGAATACCTTTCGTGCGTAAAATAACATATGGTCCAAACAAGCCAAATACAAGCATTAGCATATTAGATTTAGTTAAGAAATCACATACTAACTCTAGTAAATTTGTGATTTTTTAACTCCTAATCTACTAAACTCAAACCTCAATAAAAAAACCATTCACACATATCTGAAAAAAAAAACACAAAATCTACTTCCCGTCTCATGAAAACTCAAGTAAAAATGGTGGTTTCCAATTTGAAGTCGTTGCCTTCCCCATGAGTATTTGGAGTTGGAACTGTCAAGGTGTTGGAAGCCCCGCAGTAGTTCCTCGTCTCAGGGAGATGCGTCGTAAACATTTTCCTGATTTTATGTTTTTCTTAGAAACGAAACAAAATGATTAGTTTATGGTTGTGTTACAACAAAGCTTGGGTTACGATAGTTTGGTCACAATAGAGCAAATAGGTCTGAGTGGTGGTTTAGCTGTATTTTGGAAGAGTTTTTACAATATTACTGTGTTTTTTTCCGAATAATAGGATCATGGACTTACATGTTAATTATGGATCAAATTCTTTTTATCTTTTGTTTGTTTACGGAGGTCCGGTTAGGAATAGACGATATATTGTTTGGAATCGTCTTTCTGATATTGGTCTGAACCGTGATGATGCTTGGTTACTTGTTGGTGATTTCAATGAGTTAATGAATAATAATTGATATGACCATGGGAAGCTTTGAGCATGGAGCTAAGGAGCAGCTTGTACCAGAGGATTATGGAGCTAAGGAGCGGCTTGTACCAGAGGATTATGAAGCTAAGGAGGCGCTTGTAGCTGAGGAGTATGGAGCTAAAAAGGAGGTAGCTTTGCACGTTCCTGTTGGTCGAATGACAAGGTCTAAGACCAAACTATTTAATCAAGCCATTATCACATTGCTAAGAGACGCTAAAAGCAACCTTAGTGAAATAGCTTATCCAACTACACTGGTTGTGATTCAAGCTAACTAAGGGTTGTCAATGGGAAGTTTGTGTTCTTGCACTCTTTTCCTTGGTATTGTTTAGCCAAGGTATTTAACGAGGCATGTAACACACACTTATTCATCTATGCCCATTGATAACAATGCTTAAAAGAGGAGCCAAAGTTTAAATTCGAATTTTAGTCAAGGGAGCTTTAAATTCAGTCTTAAAGTGTTTATTTCTTGTTTTTGGTCCAAAGAACAATAACTCTGCAGCCCTAGACTCTCAGACTCCTACAAATTCGTGGCTACCCTCTAAATAAAGATTTATCAAACCTTTTTATCAAAAATCTCTCTGAAACTGTTTGATCTTGTGCTTGTGTGTGTAATATCACTAGTCTTCGTGTTTTGCTCTTGGTGTGTAATATCCTTCAGCAAATCCGAGTTTGAAAGCTTGAGAGTCTTCCACAACTCTTGAGAGTTTCTCTCCTTCCACATTTATCCAAAAACGTCCATACTCACTCTCTGTTCATCCACAAATCCATCCAGAATCATTCACATCAATCCGCTGCATATTTGATTCAGTTTGGTGTCTTTTGGCATCATTCTTAATCCCTGAAGTCTTGGATCTGTCCTACAAATCTCTCAACCCACGAAGTAGTTCCGTCTTGCTCCATCTCAACCAGGAGTGTATCAATAATGAAAAATTACGCGGTCCGCTACGTGAAGATTACATGTTATGGGACTTCCGTGATATGGCTACGACGTGCAAACTTCGTGAATTGCGGAGTTAGGAAAATTCTTTCTCTTGGATTGGTTGGAGACCTTGTGGCTGGGTACAATGCCGTCTTGAGCGAAGTTTCAAAAATGATGCATGGTTTAATATGTTTCAGGGGCTTAAAAAAATTATTTAGAATTGTGGGGATCGGATCACCGCCCTATTTTAATTAATTATGTCTATGATCCCTTAGTGGTGGGGAATGGGAAGTTTTGTTTTGACAAAAGATGGCTGGATAAGCCTGATATTGAAACGGTGATAAAAAAAGGGTTGAAAGTTGAATTTTGATTCGAATGACCACTCTTTGACGGCATGTATTCAAAATTGTCAGACAGAAATCTCTAAATGGAGGCGTCTCTCAAATCTAAATTCAACAACACGATTATCTACATTACATGTGGATTTGGAGGTTGAAGTTTCAAAACTGAATCCCAATCCGGAGATTTTGTTGAATTTAAAAACCGAGATCGTAAATTAATATAGAGAGGACGAGACTTTCTGGAAGCAAAAATCTAGAGAAATGTGGTTGAAGGAAGGGGATAAAAACATTAATTTTTTCCACAACTCGGTAAAAGGAAGGCGGGCAAGGAATCGTATCCTAATGCTTAAAGACGACCATAATAGAGAAAATTATTCCGAGGGCTATTTAAGTCCTCTAATCCTGAAAAAACGGAGGAGTTGTTTTCTGGTTTACAACCACGAGTGGATCCAGTGATGAATGAGGAACTTACCAAACTGGTATCTCCAGAAGAAATTAAGCAGGCGGTTTTTAGCATCAAAAGTAGTAGCGCCCCATTGGCTGATGGCTTTATTGCGGGTTTTCTACATTTTTTTGGTACATTGTGCATGGGTCCATCCATCGTGCATGAAATAACATGATTTTTTTAATTCCGGGAATTTTTCCTCCGATTGGAATCACACACATATATGCCTACTGCCGAAGGTTATTGCTCCAAACCAGATGAAGGATTTACGGCCAAATAGCCTTTGCTCGGTTCCTTACAAAATCATCTCGAATATTCTGTGTGATCGGTTGAAAGGTTTCTTGCCAAATATTATCTCTGATATGCAAGGGGCTTTTGTCTCTGGCAGGCTTATCAATGATTGCACCTGAATTAATTAATGGTCTTCGTACCAATGAGGATCTGAGCAAGCAGTTTATGCCAATTAAAACGGACATGTCGAAGACCTACGACCGGGTGGAGTGGGTATTTTTGGAATGGTTGATGCAACGATTGGGTTTTGCAGATATCTGGATCCGCTGGAATATGACTTGTATATCCACTGTCTCGTATTCGGTGTTACTCAATGGGCAAAAACCCATGGGTTCTTTAAACCGGAAAGAGGGTTGAGACAAGGAGATCCCTTATCACCATTCCTTTTTATCTTGGGGCTGAAGCTTTCGTCAATGTTCTTAAAGTTATATGGTGATGCTTCAGGGCATATCATTAATCTTGTGGAATCGTCTATCATTTTTGGAAAGCAGATCCCTGAAAACTTGAATTTCGCGATCAAGGGATGTTTAGGCATTGAAAAGGAAGGGGGTGAATGAATGTATCTTGTTTTGCCAGAATGTTTCAGTGGTTTTAAGCGACAACTTCTTTGGTTCATTCATGACAAACTACGTTTGTGTCTGAATGGCCGGTTCGCTAAAGCTTATCTCAAGGTGGCAAGGAGATACTTATCAAATCTATTGTTGTAGCGCTGCCTGTTTATGCTATGTCCTGCTTCCGGCTTTCAAAGGACCTATGCAAAAAAAACAAATAAGCGCTATGACGAAATTTTGGTGGAGTAGTGGGAACAAATACGGAAAATATCTTGGGTGACTTGGCAGAAATTATGCTTCTCTAAAGAGGAAGGAGGCCTTGGTTTTCATGACATGGCTTTGTTTAATTAAGCCTTATTTAGTAAACAAGCGTTGCGACTAATGGATAACCCTGGCTCTTTGATGTCCAGACTGTGAAAAAGCAGATATTTTCTGAATGGGGAGTTTCTTGTTTGTAGTCTTGGTAAAAGACCTTCTTATGCTTGGAAGAGCTTAATGTTTGGGCGAGAACTGATTCAACAGGGTTTAGTTCTGACCATTGGCAATGGAATGAATACTAGAGTTTTCTCGTTATATTGGCTTTTTGAGAGTACGCCTCTCGTTCCTATACCACATCAAAGAGCTTTTGACATTGATATGAAGGTATCAGACCCGTTTAGTCCCCGAACTACATAATGGAATTTAATCTTATCAAAGATTTTTTTTATGATCGAGATGCAACCTTGATAATGAAGATCAAACCATCTTCAACGCTACATGATGGATGATGGGGATTTAGTTTTCATCCAAAATATTCCTGCAAGCGCATATGTCTCACAATAGTACTTAGGGATCGTATCCACAGAGAAAGGGCTACTACGCTGCAAGCTTGTGGGATTCAGATCGAGCTAAGAGACAAATATGATTTTGTGGGTTTTGATCGATCGATTGATATAATCGTTCGATCGGTAAAAATGGTTTTTGATGAAATCTATAAATCTACTGATGCAAAATCACTACAAGAAAACACGCCATTTGCGAGGAAATTTTGCGACGACGGTCTTTCCTCGCAAATTTGCGTCGCATTTGCGACGAATTTGCGTGTAATTCCAAACATCATCGCACTATAGTCGCAAATCCGCGAGGACACCATTCGTCGTAACCCCGTCGCAATTTAGCGACGTCATTGCGACGTTTTCGCGTAAAGGGTTAACTATGCGAGAATTGAGCGACGTATGTGCGTCGAACACGAAATCAACGCA
>OVAP01006747.1:0-11434 GCA_900406295.1 Aurinia saxatilis
CAAAAATTTGTGTATTTTTATGGCAAATGAAAAATAATTGGTGTATTTTTCCCTAATTTGATTTCTTATTTTGGACTTGACTGGTTTATGCAAAGGGTATGAATGAAAAAATGGGTAAAATAAGATGGATTAAACATATCAAATAGATTAATTGCGTTAAAAGAACAATACAAATCGAAATTATAAGAATGGTAACACTGTTTTACACTTTTTTAACATGTCATTTTAACGATCTTTTATTCACACTTTTCTCGTCACAAAAATATAATAAAATCATTTGATATTTGAGGTATGAAATAATACCACAGAATTATCCCTGAACTAGAATATGTAATGTACCTGTAAATATGGAGAAGTAGAGAAAAAAGCTCATTGGCTATTTCCGTTTTTGTTTTTCAATTACAAAAACATTATCAATGAATGAAAAAAAAAAGTGGCAGAATAATGGTGAAAAAACACAAAAAGAGAGTAATTATGATTATTTTATACTGGAGAATGCTTGTCTAGTTTCTTGGATTCATGATTCTCTTTCTCTTGTCCCAAAAGCGGTGTCGTATCCCTATCTTTCCCCTATAATAAAAGCAACAAAACCAAACATATTAATAAGCTAGTAGTTGAAATATTTCAAGATTAGCTTATTCAGTTTAGTGTGACCACGTACAAGAAAAGAGGATTCGGAGGAGACTTGTTTGGATTTAGAAGCAACGGAGCAGAAGTAGGAGTAAAGAAGCATGCCAAGGACCGCGATGAGGATTCCTGCGATGTTACGAGGAGTGAATGGATCGTGGAGGAGAGTGTAACCAAATGCTAGCACCAAACATGTTTTGAGATGTCCCAAGACTTGGTATGTCACCGGGGATGTCTTTCCGATCACTAGAAACGTACTGAAGTTAACCGAAACCGCTATCAAACACGAGAGTGTTATGAACCCCTGCATGTATATATACAACATGGTCAAGTTTCACATATAGCTATTGTTCTATATTTCATAGCTAAATGTTGTTAGTTGGGTCGGTCAAAAGGTTTGCGGACCAATTTGGTTTTAACTCATCCCATTTCACGATCTAACTATTTTAAAACCAATGGACTATAAATGAAATTAACAAAATAATTACCAAAACGATGGGAGAGTAATGGAAGGAGAAGACATTGAGGCTAGTGAGATATTTATCGACAAAGGGACCCGAGACGAAGAGTATTGCAGCTTGGAATGGGGCTGATTGGTAGAGAAGTTGTGTTGATGTAACGTTCAGCTTCTTCTGGATTGTGTTTGTTAGCTATATCACCACAACATTTAATCATTAATCAATGTTACATTATATTATGGATATGAATCATCATATATATATTGAATTATGAAGGATATAAATTTTGAAGCATACAATTTGGCCGACGCAAGTTGTGGCGATGGCAAGGAGAGAAAGAACAGAACCAACAAAATTAAGCTGAAGATCTGTGATTGATGCGATTCCAACCCCAACCAGTAGCAGAAACAATGAGAATTTAATCTTCTGGCTGCAAAATCAAACAAGTCACTAATTTGAGGAATGAGGAACATCATTAGAAAAAGTCCTAAAACAATCATATGCTTTTAACTTTTTACCTGAACTTCTTGTTGAGGAAGAGGGTCTCCAATAGAACAGTGAATGGTATAATTGCAAGTTTGGTCATCTGTCATTATTCAAGAACACATTAAAATTGGTTAATCACATAAATGTTACATTATTAGGGAAAAAAAAAGTATGTTATATATTGGATTTGAACATAGATATATACTTGATAGAAGCCGATGGAATTGAAACCGAGGCTGAGATTGAGGAGACCGATGGATATGCCATTGAGGAGGCCAAAAAGAACAACAGTTTTCGTGTCTATTGGTTTATTCTCAAAGAAATTTAGTTTATATGCCACATGAAGTGTACAATATGTTACCATCAAATGCCAACTTGTCAAAGTTGTTGCTGCAACAAGAATCATAGTGGACACAGATCAATTATCATACTGACAATCGGCGTTGATAAAGATTTCTAATTCACAACATATGTTGTCACATGCGATTGAATGATTCAAATAATCATCTTTACAAAAAGTAAACAAAAAGAGTAAAGTAAATACCAAAAGGGAAGCCAAGATTGGTCATCAAAGCTTTATTGCAAATGACAATGGAAACAGAAGATGCAACTGAGAGAAACAATGCTCCAATCACACCCATTTGCATACTCTTCATCTCTCCCATCTTTCTTTGATCTCTCCTCTCAAGCCTTCACAATCTATCAAAAGGGAGAAACAAGAAAGAGAAAGAGAGAGAGAAAGATTGTGAATGTGATGAGTGATGAAAATGCAAAGAAGATATATGAGAGGTTTTTATTCTTTGTTAGTATAAAAACGGTTGGTGCCTAACACCAAACCACTAGTAGGTCAGTGTCTTCTAGTTCTTCCTAAATTCAATAGTTTTTTTCTCTCTTAATTATGTCACATTTACACACAAAATACATGAGAAAGAAAACTATTATGATGTTGCTTAGTATATGTGTTTCCTCATGACAAGCTTCCACCAATAATGATATGAAAACAAACTTTTAACCATAAAGAAATTAAACAGCCAACAGAGATAAAATGAAATAAAGTAAAGGGAAGACATTATTGTATGATTTTTTGTGGACAAATGTTTGACTTGAATTAAAAGCAAAAAGGAAGGTGAAACTGAATTTTTCAGATTTTTCTTTTGGAAAAAAAAAAAGAATTCGTAAACAGAAAATAAATTGTGATTTGTTGTAAAGCTTCACACTCACTCCAAAGGCTAAAACCAATATATACCCTCCTTAATTTATCCACCATTTACGTTATCTATTAAGATCAATATATGATTAGCATATTGTTTATACTTTGAAAATTGGGTGACATATCATACATTTTAACAAATTTCAAGCTCATTTCCGATGATTTATAGGTTAATGAGTTCGGAAAATCAAATAGTAAAATAACATTATAAAGCTCAAAACATAACTTACAAATCTCACACAAGATATCAATACAAAAGAGTTTCACATTGCCCTATCAACATCCTATATAGGGTAAGTAAAATGTTTGATATACAGAGGAAGTTTTTTTCTTTGATATAGTTAACATATAAAATCCTAATTATCCTCTTGCCATCCTCTCAAGATACTCTTTATCAGCTTGAGCTAATCGGTTTTGAAACATTGTCCATTCTTTTTTGCATCTCTCTCTCACCCCTTGCCATGGAGCTTTCCCATTCTCTGACTTGCCTTGACTTCCAAGTGAAGGTATCACTTTATGAATTATCCATTGTGAATCTACAACGCCAATCTTTTCGTGTGCAGGCTGCAAAACACACAAATGTTCATGATCAATCCCGAGAACACGGTATAGGTCTTTAGAACTCTAGCTAAAGGATGTAGCTTTTTACTTCAACGCATCTTCTAAGAGCAAAGTCGAGACCCCATCCATGAACCAAATCGTTCTGCATCAGAAAATTAACTTTTATGTCAAATCCCCATGCTTTTAGTTTGGAGGACTAGATTCATTCTTTCCCTATAACATTTGACAAAAGAAGTCTGAGATGGACACAAACCTGAATCATATGCCACACACATCGCCATGCTTCCCGAGAAAATACAGGCGCCATTATTTCAACAAACCTGTGGGAAGGAAATAAAACTCAGAACTGATGACAACTGAGCATTCTCGAATATGGCTAAAGAGAGGAGAAAGAGAGATTTACGCTGCACATGGAGGTAAGTGTGCGTCACTACACCATCCTGGTTTTTCTTTAGTATCTCTGTTCACCAAGAATAGACACATTCTAAAATCAGAATGAAAACAATAAGACATCGTATGCTGAGAGAGAGAGAGAGAGATCTTACTTATGCACCTCTCGGCCACCTCTCCTTTTTGTCATTTCCCATGTCAGTCCATTGTTGGGCTCTAGACCTGGTTGAGATATCTCTAAACCATGCTTCTTAACTAACTCAATGTACCTGAAGTTTCGATAGAGTCCCATCACAAAGATGTAAAGATCACAATGTTCTGTTACTTTCGACAAAGTAACTTACTTATCTGCATTAAAGTGCTCCACTCCAAAATCTTCATCCCATATGAATATGTACTCGTACGCTGACACAACATCAGGATGCAAAAATCTCTTTGCATACCACCTGCCAAAACCAGTTGAGAATTTTGATAAGACACACTTGACAAGATTTTCCAGAATGATTGGCAACCGCAAATCTTTAAACTACAAGATGATGACTCACCATTTTGTTTGCTTTCTTGTACTAATATGAATCGCGCTCTTTGACCACTCAAATTGGTCCCACTCAGTCGTCCGGCCATCATAATGGAAGAGTAAAATTTGGAAATCTTCTGAAAACTGGAGATGACAAGGAAACAAATCTAGTGAATCCAGCAAAAGAAAAATATACAAACACAGGCTATAACATGTGAATATTGCAGAACCTTCTTAACGACTGAATTAATATGGTTCCTCTGATCAAACCCAACTGTAAACGTCACAAGATACTTTGGCTTCTTCTTCAAATCCTGCAAAGGATATTGGCCTCATTATAATGTAAGGCGTGTTTCCCAAAACTTCTACTTCACATGTAAACTAAATATGCTTTATAAAAAATGATCATAGAAACACATACTTCATTAGGTTCTCCCCATAATCTGCGTAAGTAAAAATCAGTTTTTGCAACAACAATTCCTGGAGGTAGTGGTTCTGCACCACGCGGGTTGGTTGGAACATATATCTGCAATCCACACAGACATAAATGGGACACTTCATTCAAAATGAGTCACTACTCTAGTACATATAATTAAAATGCTAACAACATACAGATTTTGTTAATGCGGAAGGAAAGAACAACGAAAGTTTATATCTTCAATTTAAAATCTTGAAATGGAATTTGAAATGACAGAGCAGGAGGTTACACATACATCGGGAAATTTTCTTGAACCGAATTCTTCTGGCGATTTGTCACTAGATACTAATTTCCCATCTGATAAGGCTACATCGAGAGATGATATAAGTCCCGAAGGTAAGTTAAGCTGCAGGAATACAAAATAAAATCAACAGGCGAAAAAATACACTAAGAAGAAGAAGAAGATCTACCTAAGAAGCACACAACCTCATACCTTAAAAGAAACCGAAGGTAATGTAACGCCAATAAACGTCCCAAACACTATCCCCAAAATCGTTGTGATAACAACTTTTGCATTTTCACTCGTCCTTCGAGGTGCACCACTGTAAAGCTAACCACTAAGTAATCTTCAAACTGAAAAAATAAAGTATACACAACTCTTTCTATTCACAATCAAAAAGTCAAGGAAACATACCCTCGGTGCATCGTTCCCATAGGTTTACAAAATCTCCAAAGTCTAAGCAATAAATCAAGCCGAAAACAACTTGTTAGCAATAAAGACGACACCTTTATGAAATTTTAAACATTTCTTCAAACGAAAGCTATCGTAGAAACTAGAAAGCCACACTCTTCCAAATTTTTCGAGTATCATAATCAATTGCTACATATCTTCAGCTCAACAATGCACAGAACCAAAAAAAAATCAAAGAAAGATTCAAAAATTAAAATTTTAGGGTCATAACAGATTCAAGTGATTACTACAAAACTATACCTTAAAACTAATATCGAAGATCAAATGAACTTACATGAACACACTTGAGCACAATTTTTTTTTTTAACTAATCATTACAAACAAGTTCTGTAATGTCAAGAACTTACAAGATTAGATCTCGGAGATCTGAGGAAGTGAACTCGCCGGTGATGGAGNTCATTACAAGATTAGATCTCGGAGATCTGAGGAAGTGAACTCGCCGGTGATGGAGTTTAAGGCTGAGAGAAGATTCTCTGTCTGATCTGAGAGAGTGTGAGAGTGAAAGAGACGAGAGAGAGAGGCCTATGTCTATGTGTCACGAATTTTGGTGCTTATTTAAATTTCTTAAAGGCCCAAACTTTATGTTAATTAATATAAAATTTTATTAAAAGTTGTTTCTACATTATTAGTGCATAACATATGCTCTCTTTCTTCTTTTCAGAGCCAACGAGATTTGAAATATTAAACCTCTTTAAAAAAAATTCCTTAGATTAGTAAATTGTACTTTGAATGTCAACTTTTGTGAATACTTGATAAGTGGAATTAAAGATAAAATAGAATTATGCATAGTGAGAGTTATAAATATGTATAATCTTTCTCTAAATACAAAAAAATGACTATGTTATGGACTTATGGTTAGTGTGTATGATATGAAATGACAAAGATTGATTACATTTTTTGTTTTGTTCACTTAACATGGGCTTGTAAGTTTGAGTGTGAAGGGGTCTAGATGACCCATGCACATCTCTATTTGGGCTTAATATTGTATAAGGATGTTAGATGTAAGTGGTGTCCCTCTTTTTCTTTTGTTATTTTTGCTACTTTTGGGACAAAAAATCATATTAATACAACTTTTTTTTTTTAATACAACTTTTGATTTTTACACAATCATATACTATGAGTTGATTTTTTTTTTTTTTAAAAGACTGTATGGACAGTTAATAGCAAAAACCATAAGATTATAAGTGAAGTCATTATTAAAATAATTTATAGTTTTTTAGATGTGTCATATAAGTTATAACCATTGTAATTTACTATAATCATAACAAAACAAATAAAAACTTCAAAAGAAGCATAAATCAATTTAAACTCGTCAACAATAATAATAAAACCCAAAGATTGAGTTGTTGGTGGGAACATATTACAAAAATACAAACTAATTAAAAAACCAACATAGTTTATGTCTTGTCTTTTCCCAAACAAAAAACTAAAAGAACAAAAGACATTTTTTTTTGCTGGTCGGGAAAGAAAAAACACATTGAACAACAGAATCAACTACACAAAAGAAGGGGAAAGTCAACTTGATTTCCAGTTTGCTGGGACTAGAGTTTTACAATCAATAAAGAGGAACCCAATATTGGAGAAACATTTTTAATTGGGCTGGTCCTAATTAAAGAATTCAATTAGTCCATTTTCATTCATCTTGAGATTTCACAAGTGGGACTTAGCCCTATTTGCTCCATCTCCCAGCTCTTCTTTGAGGCTACCTTCTCATGCCTTGGAACATATTCCTAACATTTTTACAAAATCCCAAAAAAAAAACTTAAGTTTGCAATGAACATTAGAATTTAATAAAACAGAATTAAAAAAAAAAAGTGAAAACCTCAAGTTTCTTGACAAGTTCTTTAGCAGAAGGAGCAATGACAATGATATGCCTAGCAGTTGGTGAAATAAAACCTTCTTCCACTGCTTTGTCTATGAATGATATCAATGAATTGTAGTATCCTTCCACATTCAACAGTCCCACCTTCACATTCATACTCAAAAATATTAACTCACTGCTTAATTTTTGTTATAGTATTATAATTTAAACAGAAATGGAGGCAAAATGATTACTGGTTTATCATGGATTCCAAGCTGTGCCCAAGTGATCACTTCAAGAAGCTCTTCAAGTGTCCCATACCCACCTATATTAATTATTGTTACAAATGTGATCAATATTTAAAGCATATCAAAATGTATACACACTAATTCCTATTCACTGAGGGATAAGGTTTCATTGGTTAAAAAAGTATATATGGTAAATTTATTTATTTTAAATGTGGATAAGAAAAGAAAGGATAACCAACCAGGTAAAGCGATAAAAGCATCAGAGTGCTTGGCCATCTCAGCTTTCCTTTGGTGCATGTCTGCTACTGCCTTCACTTCTCCCACTGTCTCTCCTGTTATCTTTATTCCCATTTTTTACAAAATTTACATTATTATAAATTATTGTTACCACTCACTCACTCACCACTTGTGTCTTCTCTATATTCCAAAACAAAAAGACAAAAACTCTTACACACTCACACCACTTGTTTTATGGTTTTTCTTCCCTACCAATTGTATTACAAGTTTTTGTGTGTGTGAATCTAATAAATGATTCAGCAATGTAAAATTTTACAAATTTCAATTTTATCTTGTGCAATCATACTCTAGCCCATTAGATTGCGAGAAAGGATATCTGTAATGATGATTTAGTCCCTCGAGGTGTTTCTCTTACATTTATCACTTTGACCCCTTTCTCATAAAGCTAATCATATTTTTGAGCAACATGACTGGTGACTTTTTTTTATATGTTTTTTACCTAACTACCTCAGATTTCTAAATTCAATATCCTACACAAAAATTCTGAATCAAAAACACATTTAAAACAGAGAAAAAATAATACAAAAAAAAAGAAAGATAAGGAAACATGAAAATGTAACCGGCCAATAAATTTGGACTGTTTTGNTTGGTGACTTTTTTTTATATGTTTTTTACCTAACTACCTCAGATTTCTAAATTCACTATCCTACACAAAAATTCTGAATCAAAAACACATTTAAAACAGAGAAAAAATAATACAATAAAGATAAGGAAACATGAAAATGTAACCGGCCAATAAATTTGGACTGTTTTGTCTCAATTGAAACACTCTCTAATATGAGACAAATGTAAAATACGCGTTTAAAGATAACATTTTTGAGGTTGATGTTCTTGGTAAACTATCTACCACCAATTTTCATCTTCGAGCCATATATATTCTTTTTATGGGAAGTGGTAAGGAAAAAACGATGATTTAATAATTATTGTTATGGAGTTATATTTCGGACGTACCTCTCTTGGCATTAGTGTCTTGGGGATAACCCTGAAGACAGTAACAAGACAAAAAGTTAGTTAAAAACTAAACGTCACAAATACTACACGTATGCCAAATTATCCATTTTCATTATTTGTCTATTGTAGCCTCTCCATTTTTGCATCTTATCACATTTTAATTTTTTTTTTATCCAACATGATCATCTTTCAAATTTTATTTAGTAAAGTAATATCTTTTAGGGTTTATAATGGTTGTATGATACCCACCTATGCATGTAAATATATATAGACATGTGCCGTTTATACAGTAGCTATATACTTATCCATTTTCATTTTCAAAGTAAAAACTTAATAAATTTGTTGTTTTACGAAAATAAAAATGTTAACTCTCTTTAGTTTCCCTATTAAGTTTTATCTGACCAAATTGATTGGTTTTTCTAATTGGTTTTTTTATTTTCTTTAAATTTAGTGACTAACCCGATGACATGACGACCTCCATTGAAAACAGCTTGAGATATCAAGCCCATTAGACCTATGCTCCCTCCTCCGTAGACAAGATCAATATTTCTTGAAACCTACAAGACAATAATTAAGTTTAGTAACTTTTAGTATTTATTTTGCGGTCGTTTTTCTAGTTAATTAGTAAAAAGAATGTGTATATAAGAAGAAAAAAAACAATTCATTTTGTAGTGGATAAAGATGTTGTAAAAAAAAACTATAAAGAACTATAAAGGTGGAAACTCCATAATCACATTTTCTGGTAAAAGTACCCAAGAAAGTACTTGAAAAAGAAAATGGTAAATAAAAGTATGAACTTTCCCATCAAAATTCAACTAAAAATACTTTTGAATTTTATCCTTTTTTGAGCTACTATGTTTCTACCACTGACCACAGTAAGTACAAACTGAAGATAACATTCTTACCAAAAAAAGAAAAAAAAATCTAATGAGCAATTTTATTAGATGAATAGTTTACTCCACTAAATCTAAAATGGCTTAAGTGCTTTACTAACGACAAGTCAAATGATTAAGCAACTTGTAACACCTTTATTGGGTCAACGGAATTAAAAGATAAATTATTTGAGATGCAGCATTGGATATCTTCAGGTATTTACACGTCAAGACTATAGAAAAAATGATAATAACTTTTTGTGGTAGGGAAATAATATGTTCTGTTCATAAAATTGTCTGGATCGAAAATAAAAAAAATAGATTGATTAGTCTTCTTTCTCATTTATGCTAAAAAAAATCGGATGAATGATTTTTCTTTCTAATTCTAAAACTCATTTTTGAGCAAACATGAAACAGAGTGAATATTATGTGGTTTTAATTTATCACTAAGAAAAAAAAACATTCATGAGAGAAGTCCAAGACATGATGATTCTTCCCAAAAACTTGGAACCCAAAGTTTTTTAACAAGAGAAAAAAACAGAGTATTTTTGGGGTTGTGCATTAACTCTGACAAAGAAAGGACAGTTCAACCTCTAGATTCAAATTCTATTTTACAAAATGAAGTTCCAAGAGATAACAAAGAAAAAACAAAAAAAAAGAGTTTAAAAGAGAGGAGAAGACTGAAAAAAGGAGAAAATTTACCAGTTCAGTTCCAAGTTCGATAGCAGCATCTTTGTAACTAGTTTTGTTACCAGCACTACTTCCACAGAACACACATATNGAGTTTAAAAGAGAGGAGAAGACTGAAAAATGGAGAAATTTTACCAGTTCAGTTCCAAGTTCGATAGCAGCATCTTTGTAACTAGTTTTGTTACCAGCACTACTTCCACAGAACACACATATTCTCTTGAACTTTGGNTTACCAGCACTACTTCCACAGAACACACATATTCTCTTGAACTTTGGTTCTCTCTCCATATCTCTCTCTCTTCTTCTTTGCTCTTTCTTTAAAGCCAAAAGATGAAGAATCTTTCTTTCTCGTTGTGTGTTGTTGTGTTATGTTATTTGCACACATATATATAGAATATTGGACGGTGGGGTACATACCCTAGCTCATACGCTTCTTAATATATTGCAAGGTGATAAATATCTAAATGAAATAAAAAATAAACTTTTAAAATAAATATTGGCTACATGACTTTGACATTCCATTATTTTTAAGACACGAGTTTGTCATTCTTCTATGATAAAAAGATTAAAAATGTTTTGAGAAAAACATATATAAAAAAAAAAAACTTGGAATTAGCTAGATAGATTGTGTTATTCCTTATGTTAATTGGAGACAATTAATATACAATTACAATATGCACCGAGTGTCTTGAAGAAAGGTTCACATTGTTCATTAATTAGATCACGTGTTTATTTGAATATTACTACTAAAGCACCTTTTTGTGGATAAGGTGTGGATGCGATATGTTTTCAAGTTGACGACTGGATTCTAGTGATGTAATTGTAGCAGTAAAATACGCAACGATAAAAAAGAATAGGACCAGAATTAGTTGGTCCAAATGTTTAAGGTGTGTTTTGTACCTAATGAAATGGCACATCCGTAGGATTAGTAGAGCTTGACGTGGAACCAACTAGCCAAAGACAACTTCACAAAAACAAGAAAAATGATCGTTGTGTGTCATCCTTCCTCTCATAACAAAATAGCTGCGACAACCACAAAGACTTTCACAAAAACTAAAGTTGCATTTGTACCTATAGCAACACAACATGACAAACCGAAGTGGTTGAAGCTATAAATTGTCTCAGCTAGTGAATTGGCATATCTCCATCCATGGCCT
>OVAP01006748.1:0-11432 GCA_900406295.1 Aurinia saxatilis
GTTTAATTTTTAATAACTATTAGGGTTTAATTGTTAGGATTTTGGGTTTATTAGGGGTGGGAAGACTTTTTAAGGTTTATGATTTTAGGGTTTAGGGTTTTTAAACACTAAACCCTAGATCATAAACCTTAAAACTCCATAAATAGTTAATATTTAAATATGGTCATTTTAGACTTCTTACAAGAAAAATAATTAAAAGGAAGGAAAATGGGTATATGTGATTAATGAGATAAAAATGGGTATTTGTGGTTAAGCCCCCAAAAAATTACCAAATAATAACATCTCACTTATATTTAACGAATCATTTAATCTTAAGGGAAAATGTGACATAATCTATAAAACGTGAACTAATACCAATGACCCAATGAAAAAAAACATATTTTAAAAAAACCTAATGACAGGATATTAATCAACTCATTTACAAATAAATTTAATTTTTTAAGAAAATATGATATAATCTTATATATTTGAAGATTTATGCCTGTGAACTCATGAACGTTATAATATTTACAACATAATTACCAAATCATATATTTCCACTCCTTTTTAATAAAAAGTTCAATTTGAAAGTAAAACGTGGAGTTACAACCATGACCTAATGAAAGTAAATATATAGATTTTTATAAAATTACCAAATCATATCCTTTAGCTCATTAATAAAACATTTAGTTTTAAGGAAAGTGTGATGGTTTCTATAAAAACTTGGACTAATACCACTGGTCTACTGATAAATAAAATATTTTTCAGAAAACCTAATGAAAGGATATTGTTAAACTCATTTACATATAAATTTCAATTTCAAAAGAAAATAAATGTGATGTGACCTTTTATAATTGAAGATTTATGCCTATAAAGAATGAAGGTTATGCTTCAAAAGCACAGTTGACGAGATTAAGTAGAATTTCTTCAAACTGAGAAAACAGTTTTTGACCGGGAAGCACAAACGACATGTATATTTGTGATTCTCTCATTAATTATATGGTGACAATGATACAGTAGCATAATATCTGAATATACAGTATATAAGCTTGACATAATAACTCGTATATGTATATGATACGTTTGTGAACCAAAATACGATGGATAATAAGCGTCATATGTTTAAACTCTAACAAATTTGGTCACGTAATCTAATAAACAAATCATCTCGGTAAACAAACAAATAATTCACAGATAGCTCACGAAAAGAGGAAACTAGTGGTCAAGAGAAAGAGGAGAAGGAGAGAACTATAGAGTCTCAGACAAGAACAAAGAATGACAAGTTCACAAACAGCTCACGAAAAGTTCAAGAAGAGGAGCATGATGAATAGCAGGGATCTATGGGCCAAGGCAAGATGCAAGAAACAGAGGAAAAGGACAAAACTAGAGCAATTAACGGAGGAGGACGAGATCTGAGTGTTACGAATATGTTCTCTTCGTTTTGTGTGGTCTTGAACCCCGAGAATTTTCATACGAATGTGTTCCCCTAAACCACAGTCTATTGCTTTCTGCCAACAAAACATATGCATCAATGAAATCTTCAAAAGCCCAGTTTGGGTACAAAGCTGCTTTAGCCAAATTAACCTTTTGGCTGACATAGAGGCTTCTTCACTTCAATCTGATTCAGGAAACACATAGAACCATAAAACTCTTTCTCGTGTTTGCGAGACATGGAAACTGAAAAAACAAAATTGGAATTTTGTGATGGTAAGTTAATGATACTATTTGTCATGATTTTCATGTTATGTCTTCTTTAAACTCTGTTTCAAACCTGATTTTGTGATGTAATCACTAATAATTGTGAATCAGTCTAACTTTCAGTCCGAGGCTTTGAATCTAGTCTCCCCGATTTCGCTGTGAATTAATTAATGTGTTGTGTTAGAACAGTTTGATCTCTTTTTTGTTTTAAAGAGAACCTATTAATAAATAAATAAAGTGTTGTTGTCTCTTTGTTTTTGTTATTTTTAAAATGTGAAGAAAATATTGTACTTTTATATGACTGCAAACAGTTTGATCTCTCTTTTCTCATAAAAAAGAATGTTGCAGTCTTGTCCTTTTTTTATTTTTTAATTTTTTTTTGTAAATGATTTCTTTCTTTATTTCCTTCTTCTATCGTTTTCATTTATTCATGGAAAAAGCATTGGCGTTGTGACACATGTGCCAGATAAAAACAATATCCACTAAACAAATTGACATCAAATTTTTTATGTGTCAGATGAATTTTTAACATTGTGTAAAACTATACGAAAGTACTGACTATCTTTTAGACGTTACGAGAAATTTTATTCGAAATAGTCAACGCAAATAGGTCCTTTCTTGAAACACAAGGAAGGAAAAAAGGAAAGCAGGGGAAAGGGAGACCAAAAAGTGGACGTTGGGTTGAACATATAATATCGATAGAAGGGATCATCTGTATAGTAACCAAAATGGGTACTTAAATTAAGTAAATAAACAGATGAGAAACACAATTTTTTCAACAGAAATAAACCCAAGAATAAAAAACCCTCTGAGTCTTTTCTCTCTACCTAGAAGCTTCTAGGGTGCTCCTCCGCTCTGTGCGGCCAACCTCCGAGCAGTGATTTGATCACTATTTCGGCATAAAAATCTCCACCTACTCTTCAAAAAATCCGATCTGTGAGTTTTCTCACTCGTTTTCACTTTTTAATCTCAGCAATTAAGATGGATCGTTCGATTTGGGAGTCGATGCAGCGATTAACGATTGGATCTCAACAAGAAACCCTCCGTTTAAGTCAAGAGACACATCAACATTCTGCGGCAAACCAAGAACTCAGCCTCGTTGTCCGTTGTCTTAATCCATCTTATCACCGACCACGCCCAATGAAGAACGCGCTACCTGAAGCTTGGAAGATGACCGGCCGGATTCAGTCACAAACGACAAACGAAGGGCTTGTACAATTTTATTTCCCAGCTGAGCATAGATTGATGTCGGTATATGAAGGTGGTCCCTGGACATTCAAGGACTGGGTAGTTGTCATTGATCGATGTACACACAGGAACAGAGAGAACTTCATGCAGGAGCTCTACTTTTGGGTACGAATTTCCAATCTCCCCTATGCTTACAGAAATGGAAAAGCAATTCTAGAGATAGGGAATTCACTTGGAATTGAGGCTGTTGATTTTAGTATTAAGGAAGTTGGAGGCAATAGACCGCCTGAAGCTTGGGTCAAAGTGCGTATGTCTATTCATCAGGCACATTTAGAGACATTGAACCTGCAAATTCTCAAGCAAGTGTTGCTGAAAGATATCCAGGAAGAAGATCTTACATAAGAATCATTGAGGATTTTGATCAAGAACAGGAGATCCCAGGAATAGGACAGCCTATTTATCAATTGCCAGGACCATCATCAGCAGGTCAAATTGTAGTTCGTGAAGAAGGATCGTCATCATCCAGGGGATCTAAGAGAAAGGCAGAAGATCATGACCCAGCATACATCAGTCCATCTAGAAGACAAAGAACCAGCGGCCAATGGAATGAAGAAGGGTTGATGGCCCAACCAGGGTCATCAACCCAAACACAATGAGGCTTTTGCACTGGAATTGTCAAGGGTTGAGGGATACCTTGACAATTCCAATTCTGAAAGATATCAGGAAAGTACATAATCCTGATATCATATTCCTCATGGAAACAAAGCATGCTAACCACTATGTAAGCAATATAATTACGGAATTAGGTTATGCTAATAGTTTTTTAGTACCTCCTATAGGGCTTAGGGGAGGTCTAGCCATATTTTAGAAAAGGGAGATAGAATGTAATGTTGTAGAAAGCTGTAGTTTCTATCTCACCCATCTGCATGTAAAAGTACGGGATAACTGGTTCAGTTTGTATTATATATATGGTCATCCTATCAAGCAAAATAGAATGCGTCAATGGTCTTGGATAACCAATAAACTGCAGGCAGTATCGAGCGTGGGTACACCTAGACTATTACTCGGGGATTTCAATGATATAAAAAACAATACGGAAAAGAAGGGCGGTAGAATTCGATCTGATTTTGCTTATTCCCATTTTCGAAAATTTATATCTGAATCAGGAGTGCAAGATCTTAAGATGATAGGTGGGAAATTCACTTGGACTGGTAAAAGATACCAGCACAGGATTAAAACTAGAATAGATCGTGCACTTGCTAATGCAGAATGGATAGATAAATTTCCAAAAGCTTTTATTAAAGCTTTAAGATGGGGAGGGTCAGACCATAGACCTTTGCTTATATCACTTGAAGAACAGACATGGAAAGGAAAGAAAATGTTCAAATATGACAACAGATGGAATACCAACCCAGAAGTTAAAAGCATCATATCAAAATCATGGAAAGAAGAAAATGAACAATCGTCAACAAAGCCATTTGCTGAAGCACTAAAGTCTTGTAGAAATAGCCTCTCAAAATGGAAAAGTAAAGCACAAACGAATTCACAGTGCAGAATACAGGACCTCAAAGACAAGCTCCATAAAGCAACTGAAGATCAAAATATGGATGATGCAGCCATTGAAGAAATTAAAAAAGAGTTAGCTGATCAATATCAGCAAGAAGAAACATATTGGAGAACAAAAAGTAGGATCCTCTGGCTACAATCAGGTGACAAAAACACAAAATTCTTTCATGAAAAAACTAAACAAAGAAGAAATTTCAATCGAATAACATTAATCAAAGACGCTGAAGGAAGGATTTGGAGTGAAGAGAGAGATATCAAAAGAGTCATCACAGCTTATTTTGAATATCTATATAAAGCACAGCCTATCAGCAATTCGTACCATGCATTACCAGCCATTAGACCAAAGGTGACTCCTGAAATTAACACTTATCTAACAAGGAATGTCACAAAAGAAGAAATAATTCAGGCTATCAAGCAAATGAACCAGGATAAAGCTGCAGGCCCTGATGGATTTAATGTGGGTTTCTACAAGAATCATTGGGACAGTATTGGCCAAGGTGTGTATGACTACGTTCAATCATTTTTTAACACTGGTTACCTTGATCCGGGACTCAACCATACACATATTTTCCTTATACCTAAAGTTGAGAATCCTGTAGAAGTAAAGGAGTTTAGGCCTATCAGCTTGTGTAATATAGCCTATAAAATAATCTCTAAAATATTGGCCGACAGACTAAAGCCATGGATTCATACTATCATATCAGAAAATCAATCTGCATTTATCCCGGGAAGATTAATTACGGATAATATAATCATCACTCATGAACTCATGCATTCCATGCATAATAGGAAACTTAAACAGCCTTATATAGCATTGAAACTAGACATAGCTAAGGCATTTGATAAGGTTGAATGGGGATACCTTTTGTATATGATGGAGGCTTTAGGTTTTGATCAAAAATGGTGTGGATGGATCAAGACATGTATACAAACAGTATCCTATTCTGTGCTAGTAAATGGACAACCTACAAAAAAAATAATCCCCACTCGAGGTATTAGACAAGGAGATCCCATCTCTCCTTACCTTTATCTGATATGTGCTGAAGGCTTGTCATTACTAATTAAAGACCAAATTAATAAGAAAGCCCTTCATGGTTTTAAAGCAAGTAGGTATGGTCCATCTATATCACATATGTTTTTTGCTGATGACTCAATACTATTTTGTAAAGCAACGGAACAAGAAAGTAGGAAGGTGGTCGAGTTGCTGGACATTTATGGAGAAATTTCAGGCCAAAGAGTCAACCTTCAAAAATCCTCCATCTGTTTTGGTAAAGGTACCAATGAAGAATTAAAAAATTTAATTAAGAGTATCTTACACATCAAAGAAACACAAAGTTTTGGTAGATATCTAGGATTACCAGATATGATACCTAGAAGTAAAAATAATACTTTTGCGTTTATAAAAGAACGAGTAATTAACAAAATCCAAAATTGGTACTCAAAGTTATTATCAGTTGCGGGCAAGGAAACTATGATAAAATCAGTAGCGATGGCCATCCCAACGTATTGTATGAGCTGCTTCTTGATTCCAAAAGGTCTATTATCAAAAATTACTTCAGCAATAAGGAAATTTTGGTGGACCACATCGGAAAATAAAAGTAGTATACCTTGGGTTGCTTGGGCGAAATTAACTAAATAAAAAATGCAAGGAGGGCTAGGATTTAGGAATCTTAAAGATTTCAATGTGGCTCTTTTAGCCAAGCAATGTTGGAGAATATTACAAAATCCAGACTCATTATTAGCCAAGGTATTAAAAGCAAAATATTTTAGAAAAGACTCCCTATTCGAGGCAAAAATAAGAAGTAATGCTAGCTATGCATGGCGAAGCTTACAACAAGGAATCAACTTAATAAGACAGGGAGTAAAATGGGTTGTGGGTACCGGAAATAACATTCATCCATGGAAGGATAATTGGATTGCTGCGGAACGAATTAGGCCTGCGAAGAATACGGATAGAGCTCCTAAGGAAAATATTACAGTGCATGATTTACTCGCCCCAGGTACTACACAATGGGA
The DNA here is from genome assembly GCA_900406295.1 of Aurinia saxatilis. Taxonomy (NCBI): domain Eukaryota; kingdom Viridiplantae; phylum Streptophyta; class Magnoliopsida; order Brassicales; family Brassicaceae; genus Aurinia; species Aurinia saxatilis. The sequence continues at coordinate 6,448 of OVAP01006748.1, forward strand.
TGATGAAAAGCTAAATCAATGGATTGTGGCCGAAGATATCCAACATATAAAGAAGATACATCCGAGCAGAACAATGAAAAAAGACAGAATGAGTTGGAGCTATACAAAGGATGGACAATACACGGTGAAGTCAGGCTACCATATCCAGAATAATAATTACGATACCCAGATTGCTCCTCTGGAACAAGCCAAAAGCGAAATCAGTCAAAAGATATGGATAATGAACATCCCACCAAAGATAAAACACTTTCTATGGAAGGTAGTGCATGGAGCTCTTCCAGTAATGAATGCATTAAAGCACAGAAAAATTATAAAAGAAGGTAAATGTGTGCTATGTGGAGAAGAAGAAGAATCCATTAATCATCTGATGTTCAAATGCCGAATTTCAAAGGAGATTTGGGAGCTATCTCCGGTTAGGCAAGTACCAGGTAACGAAACAAACACTTATTCACTCTTGAAAAACCTGGAATCTCTCATTGAACTGAATAAACCAAGGAACGACAAAGCACCTTTATACCCATTTATTGCCTGGTCTTTATGGAAAATGCGAAATGAGAGAGTGTTTAAAGGAACCAGGAGCTCAATTCCATATGTAATAAATAAGGCTCTAGGAGAGCATAAACAATGGGAAGAAGCTAAACAACAAGAACAGATTCAGCAAGATGCTCTGAATCAGTCATGTAGCTACCACGGAAAACCAGTGGAAAGTCTTCCTAATACTCCCCTAGAAGCAATCAGGCTAGCTAAAAAAGCTTGTTGTTTTGTAGATGCATCATGGTCAACAAAGGAAACAAAAGTCGGAGCGGGATGGATATTAAGAGATAAGAATGGCAAAGCAATAATTGAAGGAGCGATAATCATACCGCCAGTGAACACCCCAACAGAAGCTGAAGCGTATGCACTTAGAGAATTAGTCACATATCTAAGGGGACTTGGATATAATGATATTGTTTTCTGCGGAGATTCAAAGGAAATTTATGAGGCGCTCAGCAAAGAAAGACTAATACCTACGAAACCCGCAATAGGCAATTTATCCATATATCTCGAAGACATACAGCATCACAAAGACGAGCTACATGACTATGGCTTCATGTATGTACCAAGACAAACTAATACTGAAGCTGATAGATTAGCAAAATATGCTCGTACCTCTGCATTGTGCTCTAAAATAAAATGGTTATGCTAATTTGTAATGCACAAAAAAGAGTTGTAAACAATTTCAATTCAATGAAACAAAAGTTGACAAAAAAAAAAAAAAACAGATGACAAAAAAAGAAAAAGAAAAACAAAAGAGAAAATAACCATACAAGTATAGAGAATGACAAATATACTCAATTTTACATNAAGAAAAAGAAAAACAAAAGAGTAAATAACCATACAAGTATAGAGAATGACAAATATACTCAATTTTACATATTCACTAACTACATATAACCATATCCTTTTTTAAACCACATATATCCACCCCTTTTTATTTTAATATCATTATACATTTCATTTACCAAAGCTATTTTTCATGAGAAAATGACAAATATACCCAACTTTACATACCCACTAACCACATATAACCATACCCCTTTTTTAATCACATATATCCACTCTTTTTTATTTTAATACAATTATACCCTTCATTTACCAAAGCTATTTTTATTATAAATGATATATTTGTTAGGGTTTAGAATTTTAGGATTTAGGGTTTTATAAAATTATAGAGTTTATAATTTACTTAGGGTTTAGGATTTAGGGTTAAACCCTTATAAAACTTAGGGTTTAATTTTTAATAACTATTAAGGTTTAATTGTTAAGATTTTGGGTTTATATTTTAAGAGATTAGGGTTTATTAGGGGTGGGAAGACTTTTTAGGGTTTGGAATTTTAGGGTTTAGGGTTTTTAAACCCTAAACCTTAAAACCCCATAAATAGTTAATATTTAAATAGGGGTATTTTAGACTTCTTACAAGAAAAATAACTAAAAGAAAGGAAGGTGGGTATATGTGATTAATGAGATAAAAAAGGGTATATGTGGTTACGCCAAAAATTATAAATGATATATTTGCCAGGATTTTAGGATTTAGGGTTTAGTAAAATTATAGAGTTTATGATTTACTTAGGGTTTAATATTTAGGGTTAAACCCTTATAAACTTAGGGTTTAATTTTTAATAACTATTACGGTTTAATTGTTAGGATTTAAGGTTTATATTTTAGGGGATTATGGTTTAGTAGGGGTAGGAAGACTTTTTAAAGTAACCCTAAACTCTAAAATCCAATAAATAGTTAATATTTAAATATGGATATTTTAGACTTTTTACAAAAAAAAATAATTAAAAAGAAGACAAGTGGGTATATATGATTAATGGTATTAAAAATGGGTATATGTGGTTAAGTCATTAAGTGCCTAACATATATACAAATTGTGAGAACAATTATACCCTCTATTGTATCTCTTGCCCGGACACTCCTGGCGATCTTCCGGTGATAAGAACAAAATGTGTAGTGGAAAAAAGAGAACCAGATCTTGTGAGGAGGAGGGAGAATCAATCGGCGAATGAGAAAATTCCGGTGAAAGAAAGGAAGAGAACCAGTGAGTGGGAAAAGAAGAGATCATATGAGAATTTCAACACGTCGGAGAAAGAACCAACACGAGTAGGAGAAGGAGAGGGAGAGAGATCCTGCGAGAAAGAGCAAGTGTGTTGGAGATGATGTATGGATGAAGACGTTGGATGACGTCGAAGATGAGAGTTCGTTTAACTTGGAGAGTTGATTCAATCAAAGGAGGAGGGGTAGAATTGACAATTCCCCTCCACCAATTCTGGTTTTCCTTTTTCTTTTTTTTTAACATCTATAAATATTATCATTATATATGGATCAAAATATTCATACTGGATGATTCCAGAGATACAAATTGGAACGTAATGATAAACATGAAAATCAGTATGAGGCGGTAGTCTTTGTTGAGCTAATCGATCCGCAGCCATATTTCCCGAACGTGATATCCATTTAAAAGAAGCTCCAGATATGTGTTGCTTCCAAAACAGAACTTCCCTTATCCAATTATGGACCTGAAAATTCATGGTCTTATTGTGTAAGAGATCATGAACTGTACTGTTATCACCCCCAAAAACTACGTTCATATAACCCGCAAGATGGACTTGTTTCATTGCTAGGATTAGCGCTTGCAGTTCAGCTTCTAAGATGGAATGAACTGGTGGGAATCGTGCTTGGCCTGATTCAATTAACCGGCCTTGATGATCTCGTATAACTCAAGCTGCCATATAATGTTGCTGCACTTGATTGAAACCACAGTCATAATTACACTTCAGTTGGCCCAGTGAGGGGGGACTCCAACGTATATGGCATTTTGTAGGAATACGAGAGCTAATCTGGTTCGAGTCATCGGCTGTTGTCCACTCATAGGCATCAGAAAGTCCTTTGGCTAAATCTTGTTGCCAAGTTGTTTTTTGTCGTTGGTACAGCAGAACATTTCGGCTTTTCCAAAGTCTTCATAGTATCCAAATTGGAATTTGTCTATCTGATCTTTCGACTTGAGAGGAGGATGACCATTGTAGAAGTAACCTTAGGCGAGCTTCAAATGTGAGATTCGGTTCAAGGAGTCCAGAAAAGGGTAAATTTGTTCCTCGCCATATGGATTGAGCATGAGGGCACAAAAAGAACAAATGATCAGTCGTCTCTGAGGAAAGACAGCATATGCGACATTGTATATCATTGGCGATGCCTCTGTGTTGCAAATTCTCACCAATAGGGAGGATCCTGGATATTGCCTTCCATAGAAAATGACGTATTTTTGGTGCAGTATGGAGCCTCCATATTGCTTTTTTTATGTCAATGGGGCCAGCCGGAGGTTGGCGGTGTTGAGCATTGTTAGCTAGAGTATTGGCAAGCCAATTTCCTGATTTGACCGTATATAAACCATTGTCAGTATAATGCCAGCCTTGAATATCTGGGTCTGCGGTCGGACTTAAGTGTATTGTTCTGATTATCGCCACATCCTCTGGTACAAGCAAAGCTTCAAGTAAAGGCCAGCGCCATGTGCGAGTAACTGGATTAATTAGTTCCGAAACAAGGACATGTTGTGTTTGTGCGCCATCCAGCCATTGTGGTGGTCTAGGCGGAGAGGTTGGGAGCCATTGATGGTGCCATATGTTTGTTGTTTCTCCTGTTCCAATTAAGACACGCATTCCTTGTTGCAGCAAGTTTCGACCCATAAGTAGCGATTTCCACATGTAAGATGGTTTTGAACCTAGTCGAGTTGAGAGGATATTACTGTCCTTGAAGTAGCGGCCTCGAAGTAATTTGTGAAGCACACTATTGGGATCCTGTTGGATCCTCCAAGCTTGTTTAGCCAACAAAGCATGATTAAATGTTTCCAGATCTCTAAACCCAAGTCCACCTTCACGCTTAGGAAATCCAATTCGCTTCCATGATAACCAATGCATCGACCGTGTTTTTCCACCTTTACTCCACCAAAATCTTGCCATGATTGTATTGATTTCAGCACAGATGCCTTTTGGTAAGAGGCAGCAATTCATTGTATAAACTGGAAGAGCGAGGGCAATGGTTTTAAGCATGATCTCTTTTCCTGCATCAGATAAGAGTTTGTAATGCCATCCTTGTGTTCGTGTTTCCATATTGTTCACTAGATCACGAAATAGTTCCTTCTTCTTTCGGCCAAACTGCTCGGGGAGTCCCAAGTATTTTAATAGGTTTGTGTTTTTGACTCTAATTAAGACCTTGACACTACAATGTCGAAGTAGTGGTTAAGGATCGATTTCCACAAATTCCAGCCGCTACACTATGTCTTACTGAATTATCTATTAAGCTATACCGAATGAAATGGGGTTTTTGGTTTCACTAAATTACTACTGATTTAAATTCAATGGGGAATAAATACTAGACCTAGGGGATACTAATGGCAAACAAAAGGACTTAACTGGATGACTATTCAGGTTCTAAATGGTGCTAACTTC
>OVAP01006749.1:0-11430 GCA_900406295.1 Aurinia saxatilis
TTCGTTAAAGAACCTTGAACAAATAGTGATTGTGTGATTTTACCCACACAACACTTAGCCTGTTTTACCTAGCTGATATTTTCTAGTAAGAAAGCTCATGCAAAATAAATGAATGTAGTGAGTCGGATTTTGGTACCTTTAGGGTTTTTGCAGGTTGAGATTCATGTTGGACCAGTTGGGAGAGTTGTGGCGGGAGTATGAGACGGGAACTTTTGGCAGGATTGTCGACATGACCATCACGAAGTTGCGCCTCTAAGTTGTGATACAAGTAAGCGAGTTCCTAACTTTTCAAACTTATTTTCCTTCTTAGCATGTTGTTTATTCGAGGACGAACAAAGCTAAGTTTGAGGGATTTAATAGTGATGATATTTTACCGCTTTTTGATATGACGTTTTGGTGTTTTTAACAAAGAAACTATTTGATTTGAAACATGAACCATTGGATTTAACATTTTTATGTTTGCAAAGAGTTTTTGTAAAAACAATGCATTTTAGGTCACAAATGGCTATTTTCCACCAAGTCCAACAAATCAACATCAGAAGTCCAGGCCCGAATGAAGGAGATGTTTATTTTGATGAGAACAATCAAGCCACGTGAGTTAGCTGCCACATGGACCTGGAATCAAGTCATTAGCCCTCAGGAGTAAGAAGTTAAACCCAAATCAGTGAAGGTGTATCCAGAAGCTCGCATGAAATGAAGGCCCAATCAATCGGACTGGAGGCCCACCGATCAATCACAGCCCATAATCTCAAAGAAGCTTCGAGAACAAATTCAGATAAGGACCGTTGCATTGGGGGAGTTATCAGTATACGCTAGAGATAATCACTGAAGATATTGAATCTTCAAAAAACGCGTTTCAGATATCGACCGATCGACCGAGATTATGGCGACTGATCGATTCAGAGAGGGTAATCACAAATATTTGGATTCCTATCCAAATTTTCCTCCTGATTCGTCTCGACTATATACCCGACTTTCTCCCCTATAAATATAGACGACTGAAGCCAGAGAGAATCATCAGAAAACACTCAATAGCTTCTAGGCATCCAGGCTAATAGTTTTTTAGTTTCTTTCAGTTTCTTTTCTTTTATTGCTTTGATCATTTCTTCAAGGACGAATTTTGTAATCTCTGCACTCCAGAGAACCTATTTTGTACCCTCTTTTAATACAAGCAATTTTCATTGTTATCATGTCTACTTTTACCATGTCTGAGTAGTCTTTTAGTTAGGAATAAGATTTTGCTATGAGGAATCATGGTTTGGTAGATAGGCAATAGGATTGTGTAATGAATACTTTCATATCAGATTTTAGTATAAATCATAGGATAAACCTGCTACTAATACACCACTTAGAGTAAGAGATCCAGAACTTGATAGTGAAAGCTTTACTATATATAGTTTAGTAGAATTTGATTTCATGAACTTAATGCCTATATTAATTGGTTGATCAGCCGATAGGTTCTCTTTCCGAAAAGATATATGTTAGAGTTAACTCGGATACCAATTGAACTAGACTGGCTAGGTCTGACCATAAGGATAGTCAGTTAATAGTAATTTTAACTATATAGCCTACACTAGGATTTACATAGATTACTACCTTGAATAATTCAAACTGTGATCCTCTGATGCATTACCTGACTTCCTAACGCTTTTTATCATTGAATCTTCTCATGTTAAATTGTTTTTTTTAGCATTTTCAGGCATTAATCGATCGACCGCATAATCTGTCATCGACCGAAAGGTGTCCCAATCGATCAACCAGTTCACACTTTCGATCGACCAAAACCAAAACCACTTCATTTTGCTGCTTAGCTCGAGTGAACTTGGACGTGCTACTGTGTACACTCTGCTCTCTGTGGATACGATCCCTAAGTACTAGTGCGAAACTTGTGCACTTGCAAGAAATATTTTGGGCAAAAACTAATCCCCATCAGGTTTGAAAAGAGGTTAGGTTTATGGGTGTGGTACCAACTCAATGTAAGTTGACCATTCAGAATCAGCAAGAGAGTGGTAAAGTGGATAAGAAGTCCTAAATGGATTTGGTTTTCCTAGTCTAACACCTCCAGCAAGAAAGATTTATAGTCCGGTTTAGGTTCAAATAGAATAGAGTCAAAAATCAGATTCATTGAAGTACGTGCAAACCAAGATGTGTTGGGGAAGCTTGAGTATGGAGTTTCTAAAACAAGTATCTCGGGGCAGTCTTGCAAAGATGGTCACTAGGCCGCAAAATCCAATTGTGAGTAAGGTCCTTATTCCAGACCTCGGTTGACTCAATAAAACACTTTTGACTTGATAAAAAAAAATTAAAAATAGGTGCAAAATGTGCGTCAAAAGAAAAAAACGAGTTAGATAACGAGGAATACCCCCCCCCCCAGACTTGAATAACATCGTCCTCGATGTTGACAAGCTGTGAGAGTAAAATGGGAGTTGAAATGGATTGAAATAAAAATGGAAGATGGATTTTACCTCGTCATTTTCGAATGTATCGAATGACTTTCTTTGTATTATTGGAATTGAAAGGACTTTATAGGGAATATGAGAAGATTTGTGCCTGACGACATCATTATATCATCATCTGTCGTGTTGAATTGAGGAAGTGTTCATCATTCTGAGTCTTCATCGATCGACACAGCCATCACTCGATTGAATCACAGTGTGATTCTCCTCATTTTTTAATCTCTTTCGATTAGTGTTGAAGTGCACACCATTCTCCTGGATCACCAGTTGATTCAAATCAGTGGCCTCTGGCTCTCCATTGAAATAGTGAAATGAAGCTTATGAATTGCAGGCGATCGATGGAATGTTGCAGAGGCGATCGATCGATTCTGCATCCTCGTGGTTGAATATTTGAATCCTATTTCCCGAGACACGAACAAAAACATTAAAATAAAACAAAATCTAAGATGTACCAGTGGGTTGCCTCCCACTCAGTGCTTTTATTTAAAGTCAGTTAGCTCGACTTCTTGACACCATGTTAATCGAAATAATTGAAATAATCGAAATAATCGAAAACTTGAGCCAATGCGCCTCTAATTATTCTCTTGTTTGTGCAAAAAGCCAAGCATGCAGAGAGATACACAGATGCCCATAGAAAATGGACAAAAGTTTCTGCAAAGAGACTTAAAGCAAACATGGTATGCATCTTGAAATTGTCTTATTTAAATTCTCATTAGATTCAAAAGAATTTATCAAAAATATAAAAATCAATACCATTTTTAAATGAATTTTCAGGAGAAGAATTAACTTCATAACATGTAATGTGGGGATCTCCATCAAAATTTTTGATGGGTTCATTTTCATCATGTAGGGCATGTTGTTTAAGCTCAAGTTCCGTCTTTGATTTTTTATGACTTTCTTTGTGGAACACCTTATGGCTTTCATCTTCAGACCCACATAGCTCGTGATCATTTTCAATAACTAGGCCAAAACAACTAGAAGAGGATTCTTTGTTAGAATAAAAACAAGTTGTTTCGTAAGAGAATACCTGTTTTTGTCGATTATTTCTAATGAATCTTCATTTCCAGTGACTTGGATATGAGCATGCTCCCTGTTTTTTTATGAAATTAGGATCTCCATCATATATATCAATAGGTGCATCATCATATATTTCTCTGTTGAAAGCATCTTAAAGTTTAGTGAGAGTGTCATGAAGCTCTTCTTTAGGCTCGGGTTTCGATTCTTCGAGTTCGGAATTATTGCTGTTTTTACAACAAGAGAAACTCATTATGTTAGGTTCAATATCACAATTGAAAGGGGGATACCACTCATCTATGGGTTCCAGATTAGAAGAAATTTGGATGTCTTCAAATTGTTCTTCGTTGTTCTCATTGGTTGACATCTTAGATATATCGAGTGAGTCATTTCCTTCATTCTTTTGAGTTTCTGATGTGTTGTGGTTGAGAGCAAAACAAACTTCCAAGCCTGTATCATAGAACTCACAAGATAAATATTCATTAGTAGATGATTCCAAATGAAGCTTATCTTGAACGTTTTCTCCAACTATGTTATCATGACGAATCTCGTGGATGTCTTCCATGACTTTTCCATGGTCCAATCCTTCCCCTTCTTGCTTTTCTTCAAGGCTGGAATCAGAAAAATGTGTCTTCTTGGATCGAACATCAAAGATACTCCTGAATTCAAGATCACGCTTTTCAAGCCTAGATGACTCTTATTCAGAATTATTTAAGCCCTCCTCCACCTCTTGGTTCCATAGATACAATTGAACTTGAGCTCAAGCAACATGTTCTGCATGATGAAAATGAACCCGTAATGTAGGGATTTCCATCAAAAATTTTGATGGGTTCATTTTCATCATGAAGATCCATCTTTGTAGAGGTTTTGAAGATCAGCAACGGAAACTAATTCATCCACCATTTTTTTTTCTTTTTTTTTTCATTGGATTTAACTAAAACAAAAGACAATTAAAAACCAAAAATGATTAAAATAAACGGGAATAGAAATTAAGAAAATAAATAGGCTGGAGCTAGCTTGTTATGCTAGTGGTCAACTGTTGCTCCCCGGCAACGGCGCCAGAAAACTTGATGGGGATTTAGTTTTCGCCCAAAATAGGTCCTGCAAGTGCATATGTCTCGCAGTAATACTTAGGGGTCGAATCCATAAAGATCAGAGTATACGCAATAGCACGTCCAATTTCACTCAAGCTAAGAAACAAATGAAATAGTTTTTGGTTTTTGGTCGATCGACAGTGTGAACTGGTCGATCGATGGAAACACCTTTCGGTCGATTGCAGATAATCCAGTCGATCGATCAATGCCTGAAAATGCTAAAAAGGAATAAAATGCGAAAGAATTCAAATATTAAAAGCATTAGGAAGTCAGGCAATGCATCAGATGATCACAATTTGAATTATCCAGGGTAATAACTAGTGTAAATATCCTAGTTTAACCTATATAGTTGAAATCACTATTAACTGACTATCCTTATGGTCAGGCTTAACCAGTCTAAATATCTAGTTCATTCAAGCATTTCATCAAACACCTTATGTGTGATGAAGCTTAAGATCTATCCTCCTTTGTTGGGTCACGGGAAGGCAAACCCAGCTTGACCCATGACCCACGCATGTAGCTCAGGTCGCGGGATGAGTCATTAAACCTGAGCTGCGAACCAGCCTATGTCGTGGGTCGCGGGAAGGTTCCCTAGGCTCGTCGTGAGTCTCCCAATGTATCGCGAAGTACACGATGGATCACTGGAGATACTTGGAAGTTGATGGATTTGTCGCATAGAGTAGATGATGCATTGTGGGTCGCGTGATGATCCCTCGAGAACAATGATGCGACCCGAACCATGTCCCATGGGTCGCGTCTTGCTTAGCTCGGCTCGATGTGCGACATGTGGCATGTTTATGGGCCTCGGGAGGTTCTTTAGGTACAGTGTGCGATTTGTAATTAGTTTAGGGGTCGCGGAAAAATTTCTCGGGTAAAGCATGCGACCCACTTATCTACGCAAACTTGAACCCTCGATGATCAAATCCCCTATTCAAGTTGATATCACGACCATAGTTTTGTCGAGTTTTTGCAAACCAAATCAATCTCTTCAGTTCGGTATTGACTGCAACCGTGATTTCAAAGGATGCTCGTGATGTTTCTTTGATGACTCTGAGTAACCTCTCATCGCAATGGCTTGCTCCTCAGGTCAATATCTAAGCATTGATATCCATTCGTATTCGATGGGACCACTCATCCATTCTCATGTTATCAATCTTACGGGGTTAAATCCGACCCCCACAATCATTCAAACCGCTGAAACCTATACGATCGGCTGCAGTGAGAGAGGACCCATCGAAAAGACAAGGCAGTAGACGCAGTCACTTGATTCACACGAGCATGCTCCAGATTTTTACCTCGAGAATGAATCGGAAGCAAGCCTGTTGCATTACTGTGTTCACGCGAGACATAAGCACCTTTAGATCGTGTTCTTTCATTGTACCAGGAAGGATATCCAATTTTCATGAAGCAGTTTTTTGTAACATGATTGTTACAGCCACAAATTGCACATTTCCCTGTTCCGACTCGAGCACTGTTTGGAGAGCGAGACTTGAATTGAGCTTGGACAGCGAAACTAACGTCATTCACTCGCTCTTCTTGCATTCGAGCCAAAGCTTTGGACTCTTCGTCTTGAGTGACAACATTGTAGGCTTCATCCAGAGAGGGGAGTGGTGTCCGGGAAAGGAGATTGGACTTCACTACTCCATACAATGCTTCATCAAGACCCATTCGGAACTGATGGACATTATCTTCTTCTCGTTCTCTTGCCATATCTTCCATGGTTTATTCATGTTGGTAGTCGGCCAGATTTTTCCACAGAGTAGTAAGCTTTCCGTAATAAGCTTCAACTGCAGTTCCCTGTTGTCCGTAGTTTGCAAGCTCATCTTTCAATCTCTCGATCCTTTGTCCATTTTTAACAGAAAATCGTTTGTGTAGTATAGTCCACAAATTGTAAGCGTCATCAATACGCAGTATAGATGCACACAAAGTTCGTCAATTGTGAGTTTTATCCACTGTAGTACCAAAGCGTTGTTTGCACATCAATCTTCATAATCATCAGAGTCTTCTTCTGGTTGCGGAATAGAGCTGTCAGCGAAACCAAACTTCTTGCGTGTTCTCAAAGCGACATGAACGTTATTGGATCATTCATCGTAGTTAGATCCTTTTAGTTGTGGGAGAGAATGATTCCAAGGTTATCGCCAACGGTACGATCATATGGTGAGACCCGACGACGCAAGTCTTCTACTCGTTTGGTTGCTTGTGAAACAGAGGACTCTGTTTTTGGTGTTTCATCACCCATCGTGAAGAGGACAGTTATCCAAAAGAAAAAATGACAAGGATTTTAGATTGAAAAAGAGGTAAGAAGGAATAGAGAAACGATGAGGAAACGTAAGATCGCAAGCTTAAACCATTAGTAGCAGGTTAAATTTTTATAACATGTTAGAAACCGTAAGAAGTTGTAAAATGGTTTCTTAGATTAACTGAAAATGTTAAGGGTGCGCATTTATGGGGCCTATCGATGCCCAATAATTAACAAGATTTACAAAATCTAACGGAGACCTGTGTGGTTCCTTCTACTCTTGCATAAAGTTACAGAACAGTTCTGGTTTCAACAGCCTTGTTGATTTTGTTGATGAAGTCATCCACAGAAATGGTTCCAAGCTCTCCTCCAAACCTAGATCTAACGGTAACTGTTCTAGTCTCGACTTCTTTAGGGCCCACAACCGCCATTAACGGGATCTTTTGGGTCTCAGCGTTCCTTATGAGCTTCGGCAACCTCTCCCCATGGCATAACTCTGCCCTCACTCCACAAGCTCTCAGCTTTCTGTTCACTTCCTTGCAGAACTCCAACTGCAAAGCCCTTGTTAGTCACAACTTTTATACCAATAAGAAATATACGACAACAATCAGTGCTGGTCCAAGATTAATTGATGCCTAAAGTTTTTGAAAAATGATGCTCTTTATTAAGTTTGTTTTTTTAATAGTAAATAAAAACAATCCAATAGAACTTGAAATGTGATTCTGACCGGGAAAATTAAGAAACAAAAAAAAAACAAAAAAGAACAAATGGAGATGGAACAAAACAAAAAAAAAATGAAATTAAATATGATTCTATCCAGGATAAAAAAAGAGAGAAGAAAACACAAAAAAAAAAAGAATAAAACTGCCCTTGAACCTTTAACCAAGTAAGCCAAATCACAAAAATAGTACCAATAAACCTAAGATTCTACAACATTTTTATGCCCATAAATTATTATATTTTTTGCTGCCTAAAGATTGTGCTTATTGAGCTTTAGCCTTGGACCGGACCAGACAACAGTTTTTCATTAAGACTCAAAAGACAGCACAAGTTAACCTGATTGTCTGTGACAGGCAAAACCCGGACTTGAACAGGAGATAGCCATAACGGGAAATCCCCTGCATAGTGTTCTATGAGAACCCCGAAGAATCTTTCTAATGAACCCAAAACCGCTCTGTGGATCATTATAGGACGTTTCTTATTCGAGTTTGTGTCGACATAAGTAATGTCAAATCGCTGAGGAAGATTAAAGTCGACCTGCATGCCAACAAGACACCGTTAATAGAGAAGTAGCCTGGGAATTATAAGAGTGGAGGAAGCCTACTTACCTGTATGGTTGAGCACTGCCATTTTCTTCCCAGTGCATCTTCAATCTTAAGGTCAATCTTTGGGCCATAAAAGGCCCCACCTCCTTCATCAACCTCATAGCTCCATCCCTTATCATTTAAAGCATTTTTAAGGGCACAGGTCGCCTTGTCCCATATATCATCACCTCCAACTGATTTTTCAGGTCTAGTTGATAAGTTAATCTCATACTTGTCAAACCCAAACCTCAACAGCATCTCTTCTGTGAGATCTAGAACACCTCTGATCTCATCCTTGATCTGATCCTCTAAACAAAATATGTGTGCATCATCCTGGCAAAGCAAATGCTAGTTAAGCTAATTCTAGAACTTAACACGATAAGAATCATCGATTAGATTAAAGACGTCTCAGGTAACCTGAGTGAAACCTCTGACACGGAAGAGGCCGTGTAAGCTACCAGACAATTCGTATCTATAAACTGTACCGAGCTCTGCTACTCGTATGGGCAAATCTCGATATGATTGACGCTTTCTTTGGTATAGCAAAATATGGTAAGGGCAATTCATGGGTCGGAGTTGGTAAAGCTCGTCCTCAATCTCCATTTGATCATACATATTCTCTCTGTAGAAGTCCAAGTGACCACTGACCTTCCACAGATGAGCTTTGGCAACATGAGGAGTATAGATCAAATCATAACCATGCTCGATGTGCATCCTCTTCCATGATTCTTCAATTATGTTTCTAACGATTGCACCTTTTGGATGCCAAAACACTAATCCTCCTCCAGCGTCATCCTGCAGTTGGAAAGCTTATGCAAGGTATGTAAAAATATAGTTTTGAAAGTGAAAAGTGGGTATACCTGGATGGAAAACAAATCAAGGTCCTGGCCAATGCGTCTATGATCACGGCGCTTAGCTTCTTCTTTAAAATGAAGATACGCTTGTAGTTGTTCTTCGGTCTCCCAAGCAGTTCCGTAGATCCTCTGAAGCATTTGCCTCTTTTCATCTCCTCTCCAGTATGCGCCGGCAACAGATTCAAGTTCAACAGCTTTCTTGTTGATCTTCCCTGTGGTCTCTACATGAGGGCCCGCACAAAGATCCCACCATTCACTACCTAGATGGGCATTAAAACAGGCATAAGATGGAGGCAAAGCTATTGCTGATACTGAAAGAAGATACGGGGGAGCGGACCAATATGATAAAGAGTGATGGGTTCTTCCTGGATAGTGTCCAAAATCTCCATCTTATAAGGCTCGTTGATGGCCATGATCCTTTTACGCGCCTCTTCTCTAGAAACTTGCTCTCGTAGAAGAGGTAAGTTGCGAGTAATGATACGATCCTAGAAAGAAATCAAAGGGTCTCCTCAATGATGAAATAATTAAGAAAAGAGAGCAGGGAACTTAGTTGATGAGAAACTGACCATCTCTTTCTTAATCCTCCTGAGGTCTCTATCAGTTAGAGGGTCCATGTCAAAATCGTAGTAGAAACCGTTATCAATCCAGGGGCCTATCGTGACTTTTGCATCCGGGAAGAGTTTCTGAACAGCCATGGCCATTACATGCGCACACTGGAGATTCACCACATGAATGGTTCAACACATATATATATACCCAGAACAGAACAGAAGAGAAAAAGAGTACCGTGTGACGAATTTTCAGAAGCTTGTCGGAGGAGTCGTTAGTGGGGAGCGGGCCCACCCATGGCTCCACCTTCTTCGGGTCAATGCTGGAGACAGCCGGCGCGGTGGCGAGGGTGGAGAAACCATATCGCCTTGGGCCGAGCGTCCGCGGGTAAAGAAAGCGTCTGAGAGAAGTGAAAGAAGAAGAGGGTTTCCAGAGGAAGGAAGATGACAAGAGTAGAGAGTGGGAGGATGCCATTTCAGAAAGAATCTGTGGTGGGAGTTTGGGTGATCCGGTTTATCCTTTTTTTTAATATACTGATACAACTAGAAACCACGACCAAACACTTTCTTCCTTTCGTACAAGTGCATCGAGTCCCTTATTATATTTGCGCAAGCTTCGACTCAAAAGGGGTTTCAATCATCTATCTAGCAACAAACAAATTATAGAACCAACCATTTCTCCCGATTCATTCTAATCTAAACTCTCAACTGAAAGACGGAACATAGAAAAAAGCACCTCAATCACGAGGCCACACCACCTGCTCAACTCATGGACAAGAAAGGCACACTTGCAAATACCCTTTTTTTTTTTTCTTTTGACAGGAATTGATTTTGGAACCTCAACTAGAAATGGGTTCTTTATTGGGTTTCGTCGCTTCTTAGTGTTTTGCAAATCAATTGTTTTTTTGTTAAATCTCTTTCGAGGCATCATTTAGACGGTGAATACATATTCTCTTACGCAATGTAAATATGTGGTGCCAGGGGTTCCGCCTCTAGGGAGACATGGTGATCCAAATCACACTCAATCTTAGCCTCGTCCCAAGCCAAACATATTTCATTCAAATAACTATACAATATCCGTAGCCTCAAATTCCATCTCATTTTTGGGTCATTGTTTTTTTTTTTTTTTTAAATTTTTTGATTAAACTTGAAAGGGAGAATTACAATAGCCGGCGGATAATACAAACGTATCCGGAGCCATAAACTGACCAACTACACAGTTGTCGGAACCAAAATTAAACAACTCTTCTCGGCTTAACTCGATCAAAATCACTCAAAAGCATGATCCCAAAGCTAAGAAATAAGCCATGTACAAATATTAAAATGATAAACACCTGCAAACTATTGAAACAATAACCAATCAGATAAACAGGCTTCGGATTGTGATGAAATCTATATATGAAGGAATAAGCACGGTTTGATCTTCAAGAATGGACTCCAAATAACGTGAACTAGAGGTTCTTGAGGAAACAACGAAGGATGAGAATCCGAAAACTGCTTGAACCAAACTCGAAAATAAATCGTTTGTGGGTCATTGTTATCTCTTTATTTTTGTATGTTAGGGTACTAATTTACTAATTTATATTGCCATTATCCTGAGTTATCTTTAAATTACAGAGATGATGAGGATCAAGTGCTGATATGCCCCTCTCAAAATAAAAAAAATCTATACACCCTTCTTTTAATCTATATACCCCTCATTTATTCTCCAACAAATCTTTTTCATCTTTACCCCTCCTTCCTTTTTTTATTTTAATATTTTTAATCTAACTACCTATTAAATTATATTTTATTTTCATCCAAATCCTAACAACCAAATTTTTTAAAAAATAAAAAAATTTGCTCCTCTTCTCTGTCGCCGTGAAAAAACAGAGAGTTTTTTTTTTTCATCTTTTTGTTTCTTTCTCTTTTACTCATTCTT
>OVAP01006750.1:0-11428 GCA_900406295.1 Aurinia saxatilis
AGCCGTCGCAAATTTCCCTCGCAAACGGCGTGTTTTCTTGTAGTGATGGTGGCGAGGCGAATCTTGGACAAACCCATCACGAAAAAAATGTGATGAGAAATGATCGCTTCGAATTAGAACAAAATTTAAATCATTTCATATATGTTCGAGTTACAATGTAATTTATATATGTTTTCAAAATCGTATCCTATAAACCCAGAAAATCCCATACTTCAAATTGTAACCGTTTTCAAAATTGAAAAGATAGATTTCCTCGATTTTGAGAGATAAAGACTTTTAATTATTCGATTAAGAGATTTTAACAATCAGAAATCGAGTTAGTATATCGTCATGAGAATTCTCCACAAAACATTGAAGGAAGCTTTGAAGAACGAAGAACGGAAGAAGAATTCTATTTTAATGCTGATTGTTAAATCCTTACATATGACATAAGCTTCCACGTCATAAGCAGATGAATATGATTGGTACACATATGATTTTTTAATAATGTGACTTCTAAATTAATAGATAGGGGATATATTAAAAAAGGGGGATATAAAGTGAATGTCTGAATCCTACAATACTATAATGTCTATGCCAAAACCCTCAACCAAATTCAAATCAAAGTTCATTAACCATGCAACCTAATTCTTAAATAAAGAATGTTTAGTTGTTCCCACTAGCTTCCCGAATTAATCGATAATGTAGCCATGCTGCCCCACCAAGTGCTAAGTAAGACTGAAAGCGACCATCCCTTGTAACATTACGAGCAATGTCTCTAGCGATGGAGTTAGACTCTGCATTTGTCCACTGAAAATTGACCAATTCAAATTCTTGAGTAAGGTCATGTATTATGGAGATCACTGTCCTAAACTTCGGCCATAACTTAGGCTTCAAGATAGCTTCCATCGCAGTTGTACAATCAGATTCTATAATGACAGTCAAGATGTGAACATCTCTTAATCCTTGTAGATTCCATATGATGCATCGAAGCTCTGCAATTATCCAGTTAGGAACAGGCGTGAAGGCTTCCCGAGAATGAAATAAAACCAGACCATTGTGATCTCTTAAGACCCCCGAGCCACCAACATGTAAGTGTCCATTTTCCTAGTTCGCATAAACATTACTCTTGGTTACACCAATTGGAGGCGGAAATCATTGCTTCTCATAAATTTGTATATGCTGATTCGTCACTCCTATTTCTTCATCTCTATTTCGAACTCGAAACCACATCTCCATCTCATCAAAAGCTTCCTTAACTTGGACATGAACATCTCTCTGAATTAATGAGTATAATATCTGATTCCGGTTCTTTCAAATTTTCTACAACAACCATGGAATGATTCTGCGTATTCGTACCGACACCAAAGGATTAGACTGCAGTTTGAACACATAATCCAGATTATCCTCAAGTGATTGCGTGAAACCCATCTCAGGCAAAGGAATTTGTGCAATGGAGAAAAAGTTTTGAGCCATCGTACACTCAAATAAAACATGTAATTCTGTTTCAACTCCATGTTGACACAAATGACAGCTTGAAGAAGTTGGTATACCTCGCCGGGTAAGTTGTGAAGAAACAACAACAGCTCCTGATACCACTCTCCAAAGAAACATCTTTATTTTTGGCTCTGTTTCCATAGACCAAATCTGTGTTTTAAGAGCAATATTGTCTTGCTGTGTAGACGAACCATGAGTCCTCCTCTATTTTTGAACGCAATGCATAACCACTTTTAACAATGTAGCTTCCAGACTTTGTGAAACCCCAAATGTATCGATATTCACTTGCGCTAATAGGTAATGTCCGAATGAAAGCTATGTCATTAGGCAGAAACAATTCCTCCAGTTTGTCAAGATTCCAAGTTTTCTCGGGAGTAATCAATGAGCTTACCTTAAGATTTAAATACATCATACTCTCGTTATTATATGGTCTTCGAGGAAACTCATCCATGACCCATTTATCCATCCAAATCCTTGTGTTATTCCCATTACCCACCGATTTAATCAACCCCTGTCTCAGCAATTCTCGACCATGAATCACACTTCTCCATCCATAAGAAGGCCGGAGTCCTTCCCACAATCCAAAAATTCACCATTCGCAAAGTATCTTCCCTTATACAGCCTAGCCAACAACAAGTTTGGCTCATTGATTATTTTCCATGCCTGCTTTGCAAGTAATGCTTGTTAAAAACCTTCAAGATATCTGAAGCCAAGACCTCCCAAACCCTTTAAGTTACACATCTTTTCCCAAGATACCCAATGCACTTTCTTTTTCTTAGCACAATTGTTCCACCAGAAGTTTGTCATAGCTGTAGTAATCTTTTAACATTGAAATTTTGTCAGTTTAAAACATGACATGGCATAAACAGATAGAGTCATTGCCACATATTTCAGAAATATCTCTTTCCCACCCAGAGATAAAGTCTTCGCATACCAGCCATTTCACCGCTTAGTGAGCTTATTTGTAATGAAACCAAGCAATTGTTTTTCCGAACCACTAAAGCTCTCTGGTAATCCCAAATAAGTACCATCACCTCCTTCTCTCTCAATACCCAACAAAGCATGCATCAAATGTCGCATAATAGGATCAATATCAGCTCTGAAAGTAATAGCTGATTTTTGAAAATTAATTTCTTTACCGGAAGCATCACCATATAACTTTAAGTATCGTAGGAATTCCTTGCATTCTGCTAGCGAAGCTCGGCACAGAAATAAACTATCATCCGCAAAAAGAAGATGTTGTATCAATGGACAATTCTGATTTAGTCTCATACCCGAGAGCCTACCATCAACTTCAGCTTTATTCATGACATGCACCAATGCTTCAGCACACATAATAAAAAGAAAAGGTGAAAGAGGATCTACCTGGCGTGAACCTCGCTGTGGCGTAATATGTCCAAAAGACTGGCCATTTACCAGTACCGAGTAAGAAACCGAGATAACACAAAACATTACCCACGAGATCCATTTAGTATCAAATCCCATCTGCTTCAACAAAGCCTCCAAGAAGACCTACTCTATCATATGCTTTAGACATGTCAGTTTTGATAGCAAGAAAATCTGCACGACAATTTGGGTTTGTCTTCAAACCATGAATCAGTTCATGAGCAGTCAATAAATTATCTGATATCAAACGCCCTTCTACGAAGGCCCCTTGTGTATAAGACACTAACGCTGGCAATACTTGTTTAAATTTATTGCACAAAATCTTAGAGACGATCTTGTAAGTCACCGAACAAAGACTAGTAGGGCGCAAATCAGTCATTTTATTCGCGTTCGGCTTCTTTGGTAACAAGCAAATCTGCGTCACATTCCATTCAGTGGGAAAATGACCAGTTTTAAACAAGGCCAATATCTCTTTAGAAACATCTTCTCCAAGAATTCGCCAAGAACTCTGAAAAAAAGTAGCACACATACCGTCTTTTCCGGGAGCACTATCCGATTTAATACCCTTGACTACAAGCCTAATATCTCTCTTCGTGACCGGTCTAGTAAGATCAGTGTTCATCCTTGAAGTGACTCTTGCATGAAAGCCTTGAAATAGCTCTGAAGGTGCAGCCGGGTTAATGGAAGAAAACAGATTTTGGAAATAATCAATCGCAACTTGCCCTTTCTCTGCATCCGTAAAAACCTCAGTACCCCCTTCATCTACCAACGAAAATATCTTGTTCTTCATTCTCTTAGTTTGCACTTGATTATGAAAGAACCGAGTATTGCTATCTCCTTCTCGAAGCCATCTCTTTTACTCCTTAATTTCCAATATTTTTCTTCTTCAAGATTAGCCTTATGAAGATCTTCACGATACTGAGACATGAGATTCTCATTAGGAAATTCTTTAATCTCCCCTGTTTCCAAAAGACCTTGCAATTGTCGTACCATATGCTAAGAATTTGAGTTCACAGTACGTTTCCATCTTGCTAACTCCCTACAACAATCTGAAATTTGCCTCATCACATTACAATTTGCTAAACCAGAACTTTTAGTTCATCCACGTTGAACCACTGCACTTAAACCCGGTTTCCTAACCCACCGGTTATCAAACGAAAATCGACCTCTATGACTAGCTGTATCCAGTATTAATCGTAACAGTTGTGGACGATGATCCGACTCTCTCCTTTCCAAATACTCTGTTTGTGCCATTGAGAAAAATTGAAACCATGCAACATTGCCAAATGACCTCTCGAGTTTACATTGAGTCCATATAGAATTCCTATATCCTACCCAAAAAAATCTATGTCCACGATTAGGGAGTTCCCGCACACGACAATTTCTAACAAAATCTCGAAAGGGATAAAACATATCCTCCTCTCTACGTGGACCACTCAGCTTATATGCATTACTTAGTAACTCTCCAATCACCATCCATGGAGCATTTTTGTAGCGCCCGACCTCCCCGGTACACAACACAGGAGGCCGAGCGTTAAGATAGCAAGCTAAACACCGAGTCTAGCTTGAATCACAACAACTGGACATCATCACCTCGGCGCTAAAACCACAAATACGAACACCAACTTCGACATCAACAAACTCAAGTCTCCTAAACCTGAAAAATGACAACGGAGGGGTTGAGTAACATAAGGTTACTCAGTGAGGGCGAGCCAAAGCTCACCAAATCCACCAACATACATAGCAACAAGATACACAAGGCTACACCGGCCACCAAACGACAAAACCTACAATGCAAGACAAGTACTCATACACAAGACAATGCACATGCAATTAATATCGGCCAAGACTATGGCTGCTCATATAGATAAATCCCAATAATCTCACCCTCGTGGACACACCAGCGTAGGGCTCAACTCTATCTCACCCCGAGGACACACCTCCGAAGGGCTTGACTCTGTCTCACCCCGAGGACACACCTCCGAAGGGCTCGACTCTATTTCAAGGGTATTCCTTACTATCATGCACATGCTCATGTTCATAATACACTTCTAACTCAGCATGCTTATGACACACATCACACAAGACTTAGTTAACTACCAAAACATTATTTCATTCCAAGCTAATTCATCAATCATCACATAACAACCAACAACAACACTCAAACAACACAAAAAGTGATCTAGTACAGTCTTGCTTCACAAGCAACCATAATATGAAGGAGATAAGACATGGACAAGTCCTCACCTGAAAATTGGTTTGGACAGGAATGAGTTGCTGAAGGAAAACGCCAAGATCTTCCTGACCGGAAGCCCGATCGAGCTAATTATTGTTCCTGTGTAAAGCTTACATCTTCACCTTCGATTTGATATATTGTGCGTCTCGTGGCTCCTCATGATTCTCTGTCAATTGATCTTGCAAGATGGNCTTCACCTTCGATTTGATATATTGTGCGTCTCGTGGCTCCTCATGATTCTCTGTCAATCGATCTTGCAAGATGGCTGTACGGATGAGAAGCGCTGATGTGGACAGACTTGATCTCTTGGAGAAAAACGACCACAACTTATTCACTATAAACCCGATTAGGATGATATCTATCTTCCTGAAAAGCTGACATTTAGGCCTTCGCAACGGTGGGTGGCTCGCCATGTAGGTCCTTCTGGTTAGTCGGTAATCGGCTTTGCAAGTGGGATGTAGGAAACTGGTAGATACAGATCCGGACATACAATATACTCTGGAGAAGAACAGCTGTATCTCTCTAACCACAAATCCATTTGAGGAGATCTCGGTCTTTCTGGAAAGATGAGACACAGACCTTCGCAATGATGGGTGGCTCGTCACCTAATTCTTCCTGAGTCGCCAGAAAAACGTCTCTCAAGATGGAGGTTGTATATGATGTTTACAAAAGAGAAGACATGACAATGATGGAGGGACATGGATGATGAAAAGATTCCATGGAGACTGAGAACACAGAGGCAGAGACAGAGGCGGTGGAGAAAGGAGGAGGATCTTGGAGAGGCAGCCATGGTGGCGTGGTGAAGGAATCACGATGGTGAGATGAAACCAAGACAAAGAGGCGACATTGACAAAAGAAGAAGATGAGATCGTCCCTCTACGCCAAAAACAACAGAGAAGAGGAGTAGGTTTTTTTTATAATTAATAATCTTATTTAACTCAATTTATGGATGAAGAAAGGCCTAAGCCCAATGGGTCAAAAATTGTACAAGACCCAAACGCACAAACCAGATTAAACCGAAACAAAAATTGGTCTACCGGGACAGGGATGTTACAATTTCTTTGTTGTCCGATTTGCACCAAACTGTTCCAAACTGCTCGACGAAGATGTATAACATGATCTCCATATACAAAAGTAGTATAATATTCCACGGTGCCAATTTTAACCTTGACATCTATCCATCTACTATTTGAAGTTAAAACTTCCACTTCATGTGAATCCTTCTAAAACATTGCTAATCCTCCACTAAAATCCACTGGATCCACCAAATGTGCATGTCCATAACCCAATGATCTTTATTTATTTAACATATAAACACTAGAGTTTTAAGTCTATAGGATAAACAAAAAATACGGAAAATATCTTCTACACATTTTCTTAAGGCGTCGAACTGTCGGGGAGTTTCCCAAGTCCTGACAGTTCCAACTAAGTGTCGTCATTGAGCATTAGATGGTTTATGGATAACCATCAAACCTGAGGAAGATTTCAGAAATTTATTTGGTTGTTCTGCAGAAGCCGTCGCTTTCCGTTTACTTGAGACACTCGATGATCCATGCTCATCCAAAGATCTAGTAATTCCAGGTTCACGAGAAACACTACCTATCATACTATCCGTGCTCGTCGTTTCCATGTTTTAGTTCCACCACTACTTGTGACCCCACAACCGTTGTATCTACTTAAAGAAATTCATTTTGAGTATTACTAGGGATCACATAGAACGTCTCCGAAGAAACATATTAATTGTGTTATCAAGTTCGCTTCTACCGCATGTTCACTCACGACCATCTCCATCCCCTGTAAAGATACTGATGCAACCAATCCAGAACCAGGACCATCTGTATTACTTGTCACATCTCTCTCTTCCCATGATAATTGAGAATTCAATTCTTGAATTATAACCGGACCCATCACATTAGTCACTTGATTTAAACCCCTGTTTACCAGCCGCTTGGAGTACCTTAACCCGTTTGATCTAGAAAGCTGTGTAGTCTTACTAGCTAATTCCTCTGCACTAGTTATCACAGTAGCCTCCAACGCTGCTTTCACTGCCAAATCCTCCTCACTAGGCCTTCTTTGAGAGGCTCGAACACTTTGGTCATCCATAGGTGCACTAACATCACCCATAATGTCCATTGGACTCTGTTGCCCCTGTTGTTTCTTTGTGCTGTCATTTTCTTTACTCCCCTGTTGATTTTGATTACTGTCTTCCCGATGTTTAAAATTGTCCCGTTCTTCTTCATCATTAGTTAATAAGTAATGTCTCATCTCCTGCAGCCTAGTCGGATCAATGCGAATTCTCCCTGGACCCTGACTAAACCTTTGCTCGGAACACATCATATCTTCTAATGGGTTAGTCAAGCTCCGTTGTCCATTCATAGCCTGCTCCGCCATAGACAACGAATTCATCTCCATGTGTCCGGAAACTTGCTTTGTTTTTGGAAGACACACTTTGAATTTTCATGAGTTATGCATTGACATGAATAGCATCGTTTCCTAAGGTCTTCAAAATAAAAAATATAGTAGCTATCTCCCCACATGGGAATCGTATCTTCCTTGCTCTTCTAGCTGGCTTCGACACATCAAAAAGAACTTTGGCAGGAACACAGTCGCATAGTTGAGATTTAGAATTATCTAAATCAACTTTAGTCACCCCTCCAATGACCCGTCCTACAAACTTGATTGATTCCGGTGTATGGTAATTCACATGAATATTACGATTTTGTAACCAAACCGACATATACTTCAGAAAGTTCCGCGGAAGAGGATCCGACCACCATTCTAGAAACATCGACCAATCATTGTATGTATGAGAAACCTTGTTTAAAATCTCTTTTAAATCTTCTTCATACTTGAATATGAATTGAAACCTCTCCTTAGACAACACCACAACTCTGACTCGATTCGTCATCCCCCACATCCGCGGCATATCAAGGATCAAACTAGTCATCTTCTGACAATTAGGATTAAGTAATCTCCCTATAAGACTCATCTTGTTTCTTTCAGTTGCTTTAAAAACTAGGAGGTCTGGCATGACCACTGGATCATCACCTTCCTCATCAATCGACAAAGCCTGCAAAATTTTATCTAACTCCGTCTCCGTGATGGTATTCGCTGTATAAACCCTAGCAAATCGTCCACGAAAAGCCTTGAAAAACCACCTTTTTGCCTTAAATCTCACGTAATCTCACAGCGTTTTTTGTTGGGTTTTTTTCGTTGAAATTAATATTCCTTGGTTTTTTCTTTTTATGTTTTTAAAAATGTTAATTTCCCCCCTAATATAACATAGGAAAACCTAAAATTTATTTATAATAATAATAGCAACTATTTTTTTTTTTTTTTTTTTTTTTNTGATTGTATGTTGGCTATTGTTTTTATCAAACAATTGAAATTCTTCATTAAATCGATCTAACGGTTGGTGTTACACGTTGTGTGGGTAAAAACTCACACAACCACTATTTGTTCGAGATTCTTTAGGGGATCTCGAACTTCTTGCTCCAGACACAAACAAAGAGTAAAGCGAAGAGCTTTATTGATTTGAGTAAAGGAGAAAAGTCTTTCTTAGCATAAACTTTAGTGTTCTTCAGCTATAAAGGGATGATCTAACAAGTTTAACCTAGAAAGTGTATATACAAGATTTCTGTCGACTTAGAGATAAGTTAAACTTCTAGATCCTCCCGTATCTTCCTGATTCTTCTTGCCTTTTCCGTTCAAGTCGGCTCGCCTTGTTCAATCTGGCTATCTGTGCTTGGCCTTTGTTAATATGTGCCTGATCGCTATCTCACCGCTGGGCCCAATTGACCATCATGCCCAGATATTCATATTTGTCGAGCTCGGCATTTAAGTAGGAAGATGAGGCCGAGGTCGTGGCTTAGTTTATGACCTCAATATATTAAATGAAGAGTAACCCGACGTCATGACTTAATTGATGTCCTTGACATTATGAACATAGAAAAATCCGAGGTCGTGACTTGGCTGATGACTTCGGTGTTATAAATGAAGATTTAGCCAAGGTGAAGATTTATTTGACCAACTTTGCATTACGAGTTGGTATATGGCCGAGGTCATGACTCAGTTGATGACCTCGGCATTGTAAGTTAAGATTTTGCCTAGGTTATGTCTTAGAAGATGACCCCGGAGTTATAAGGAGATGTTGACTTGACCATCTCGTTGACTTGGTGATTCCGCCTGGATAGCTGACTCAAAAACATAGCTGTGGGGAAATTAGCGCCCCCTCCCCCCCCAAGCTCGCAGAATTGATAATAAATGTGCGAGATGAAGAAGTCAGGAGCCAACTCGTTTCTGTAAATAAGAATGGCCAAGTCCCTAAATGCATCTGTGTCGGAAGATGAAGGGTTTTTTCTCGCGTATTCCCGAGATGAGACTCTTCAGTTTCCCTCACTTTCCTATGTAACTCTCACTTCCCCCTCAATCCTCATATCACTATTTGGCAAGTGAGTTTCGAGGAGTGAAGTGGCAGCATCTCTAATGTAAAAATCATATGTTCTCTCTCCTCGAATTTGTTTTTGAAACTAGGGTTCTTAGATAAAACTCATAGCTCCGCCGTCCTTCCAATCGATTTTCCGGCGAATCTTCAAACACTTTAAAGTTTATTCATCGTGAGCGAACCCTCAACCTTTTATTTTCCAGCGACCTTGTCCATCTCTTCTAGACTCCCTTCTTCCCTATATTCCATATACATCGCTGCCTTAGACAATGGAAAGAGGTTTGTACAAACGACGAGTTCTAGAGGCCTCCGCCGAGCATAAGCGGTAGAGAGGATATGGATGCGGAAGCTCCAGATGACTTTAGATCCTCCGAAGGTGAGGAGGCGATCGGCGATCAAAGGAGATTTGATGCCGAAAGCGAGGAGGCGTTTGACGATGAAGAGAGGCTTAACTCCGAAGGGCGAGGAGGCATCTGGTTTGGAGGAGAGGCTAAACTCTGAAGACGAAGAGGTGTCGGGTGATGAGGAAAGGATCAAATCCGAGGGCGAGGGAGCACCTGGTGTCAAACAATCCGGCGAGGATGATCCTCCAATGTCACACATTGACCATTCAATTCGAACTGCCGAGTGATATATCTCATATTTTACCAGTTTTTATTATACTAAACATATAATTATTTATATTTTTAGGCTTATGTTTTATTTTTATCTTTGAGAGTTTTTGTAAGGGAGAATTTCTTAATTAGACCCTTTCAATTAATTGCTTGATGTTTTGCTTAGCTATGTTAGGCTTAGGGTTCCTAGGATTTAGATGAAGAATTGATAGCCATATGGTAGATTTAGGTTAAAATTTTAATTCTTCCTCTAGATTAAGTTTAATGCTAGCTCTTGATTGATCACCTAGAGTCTAGATCATAGGTAATTATTATACATGGAAGTGTTAATAATTGTTGGAACAAGTCTTAGTAGGAGTAGATTATCTATTCACAAAGGAATTAGGTTTAAATTGTTTATGAACAATTGAACCTAGGTTTAATGCATGTTTAATCCTTTAGAACTCACAAAGGAATTTTGTTTTCTAGGGTTTAATAATAGATTGCATACTCAATGGCAGTTGGTGTGCATTCATTAGGTTTTCATGTTCAATAATTAAGTTGGTACCTGAATTTCCCGTGCGGTGTCGATCGACACCCTATTGGTGTCGATCGACACTCGACGCGTCTAGTTGCTGTTTTGAGTCTAAATCTGAAGTCCCAAAANCACCAAAAGCCTAGCCTTGCCATAAATTGTTTAACCCCCAAAATCTGTTAGTTATTGATAATTAGTAGTTTTAAACCCCTGTCCTATAATTTATTTAGAGTTTATTAATTTAGTTTGCAATTTATTAGTCCCTGTGAATTCGATACCTTTAGTACTATAACCGATAATTGCTGTGCTCTTGCGGTTAAATACAAAAAGGATAAACTTTTGTGTATCAAGTTTTGGCGCTGTTGCCGGGGACCATTTAAAACTTGCATACTAGTTTATCGAATTCTATTTTAGTTTTAGGATTTTATTAGTTTGTTTTTCTTTGGTTTTATTTTATCTTAATTATTTACTAACTAGTTTCTTTTCGTTTTTTCTTTTTGGTGTTTCAGGTTTATGCACTTGTGGAGTGACTGTTCTGAAGAGCTTTTAGACCACACCGAGTTAGAAAGAGTCGAAAGGAACAACCGGAAAACTAAGTAAAAAAGAGCCACAATGCCAGGAGAAATTGACCTCACGACTATGCTAGAAGTGTAGGAAAACTGACCNGAGCCACAATGCCAGGAGAAATTGACCTCACGACTATGCTAGAAGTGTAGGAAAACTGACCTATCCTAACCACTTAGGGACTATCAGGTTTC
>OVAP01006751.1:1297-11428 GCA_900406295.1 Aurinia saxatilis
AACTGTGATTTATCATATGGACATCCTTCGAGTTAATTAAATATGGGTAGATATGATGTTACTTGTTAGTGCTTCATGTGACGTACGTAATAGTGGCATTTATAATGCATGCATGTGGTGCTTCGTGACCTTGCAGTGACAATGTGACATTGCTATAATCTGGTTTTGATTAATCACTTTATTAGAACCGGCAGAAGCTAGAATGTTTAATAAGTGTGCCTTGTTTTTAGGTTTAATTCGTTGCTCTATTGGTCTTTGTTGGGGTTCTATTTTTCTTGTTATACGAATTTGGGTGGAGTTGTAAATTTATCTCATGCTTTTCTGGTGTAAGTTTTAGGCCTTGATTGGTAATCATGCGGAATGGCGGAATGATTTTTTTTTTTTATCATTCCGCAGGAATTTTACCAATCACAAAAATCACAAAACGCAGGATTTGCGTTTCTGCATTATGGCTGAACAAAAAATACAAAGAAAAGCTTATTAAGTCATGCTTAAACTTTTTTATCACTAAAAAATATTCAAACACAAATTACATCAAATTAATTCATAAAACTTTTTTTTTTTTGCAAAATAACTTCAAATCATACAATTTACTATCAGAATAATAAATTGATATTATATTTCTTATTATTAATAGCTAATTCTGCTTCATCACCAACAAATCAATAACTCATATACATTTATATTTCTTTTGATTTGAACAAATATAATAATTTTTTTGAATTTACTACAATGTTTAAAATAAACAATTTTTAATGTTTATAATATGACATAAATTACTAAAAATGTAATATATAATATTGTTGTATATATTAATATTTAAAATTTATTTAAATATCTTGTTACACCATATATATATATATATATACATTTTCTTATTTCATACAAATTGCTTGTTATNTATTATTGTATATATTAATATTTAAAATTTATTTAAATTGATTTTTAAACTTATTTTTTATTAAGTGTATGTTTAAAATTATATTTCACCAATCCGCAGCTTATATCAAACTTATTACACCATATATATATTTGTATATATATTTTCTTATTTCATACAAAATGCTTGTTATTTTTATGAGATTCAGATATAAAAGTATTTTACTTAAAATGTTTTATGTATAAAATATTGTAGTTTAATATAAAAAAATGTGTAATATCAATATGGTCATCCACACGATTAATTACATTGATTCTTTATATTATATTTCAAATATATCTAAAGATATTATGAATATTCAGTTTATATATTGTTATAATTTATATTTCGCCATTTCGCAAAAAAGTATACAATCACAAATAAATTTGATTCAGCATGTTTTTCATTCCGCCATTCCGTAAACTATTTAATTTTCCATGATTCCGCAAATCCACAGAGTTACCAATCAAGGCCATATTCTTTTTCTCAAAACGACTTAGTTACATGTAAGTTTTATAGTTTCAAAACAAAAAACTACATATTCGAAAAATTCATAATATATAATTTAGTAGTGTCTAAGTTATGGGCATATATTCCTCCGGACCTGGTTAAATGTAACATCGGCTTTATTTGGTCCAAAAATTTAATCTGCTGGAGTGTCGTGGGTGGTTAGAGACAACTCTGGTCTCACTCTGCTTAGTCATCGGGCTCTTTCTGCAGTCCATTCAATAAAAGAAGCAGCTATACTGGCATGGACTATTGCCTTTGAAAATATGGACAGTTTGAAGATCAAATGTTCTCTTTGCTGCTGAAACACCATAAATTGTTGCGGCTCTACTAAAACCACTTGNATTCATAATATATAATTTAGTAGTGTCTAAGTTATGGGCATATATTCCTCCGTACCTGGTTAAATGTAACATCGGCTTTATTTGGTCCAAACATGTAATCTGCTGGAATGTCGTGGGTGGTTAGAGACAACTCTGGTCTCATTCTGCTTAGTCATCGGGCTCTTTCTGCAGTCCATTCAATAAAAGAAGCAGCTATACTCGCATGGACTATTGCCTTTGAAAATATGGACAATTTGAAGATCAAATGTTCTCCCTTGCTGCTGAAACACCATAAATTGTTGCGGCTCTACTAAAACCACTTTAGTCCCCGACTTTGGACATAACTCTCAGTCATCTATATGAAACCCTCTTCGTCAAAGTTGATCGGTCTATTGCTTCTGAATCGCTTGTAGCCAACAAGGTTGCTTTACGCATTGCTTCTAGTGTTAGTAATGAAGGATGCTCACAATCTTATATCTCATGGGGCTATCCTAGATGGCTGCATCGACAATTCGAACAAGATCGCTTGCATTCTTCTTAGTTCTCTTCTTTCGTTATTGTTTTTTTCTTTGTAAGTTTCTCCCAGCTTTGTTTTTTTACTCTATGCTCTTCCCTTGTTTCTTTTATGATGTAAGACTCTGTTTTTTGTTTATTTAAATTACACATTGACGGGAAAAAAAGTTATTAACATATATAGAGATTTAATNCTTCTTAGTTCTCTTCTTTCGTTATTGTTTTTTTCTTTGTAAGTTTCTCCCAACTTTGTTTTTTTACTCTATGCTCTTTCCTTGTTTCTTTTATGATGTAAGACTCTGTTTTTTGTTTATTTAAATTACACATTGACGGGAAAAAAAGTTATTAACATATATAGAGATTTAATATATATATTTATTATTTACAACCTCAATTAAAAAATCCTAAAGAAATGGTATATTTGCATTTCAAGTCCAATGATCTCTTGTCATTCTTTTTGGTTTATCCATTTATCCATTATATTTATTTATATTAAGTATAATCTTTTTTTTTAATGGTTAGCCTACTTCTCCCCTATCTTTGTAAATAATCATGTGGAGAACGGACTCAGTTCCACGTATAATGATGAACGTTCTCAGTAGAATTACCTTCTGCTACTAGATTTACGATCACTTCACAGGTTTTTCTTTTATAATGGTGTTAAAGTTTCTTTTCATTTTGTTCTGGTGATTTCTTTTTGTTTTTTTACAATTTTGGTGAGTTAATTTGAAATTCATATNACTTCTCCCCTATCTTTGTAAATAATCATGTGGAGAACGGACTCAGTTCCACATATAATGATGAACGTTCTCAGTAGAATTACCTTCTGCTACTAGACTTACGATCACTTCACAGGTTTTTGCTTTTATAATGGTGTTAAAGTTTCTTTTCATTTTGTTCTGGTGATTTCTTTTTGTTTTTTTACAATTTTGGTGAGTTAATTTGAAATTCATAGTTATTTTTATTAAGCGTAATTCTTTTGAATGTTTTAGTCTGTTTTCCTGAATAAGTTGTGGTTATTAGTAGAAATTTTATATTACAGAATGTTAGCTTTTGTTGATATAGTATTTTAATACAATATTTTATTAATAACAAAATGTTGATTTTTATATTATTTGTCACACCAAAACAGAGAAAAAGCACTTTCGTTACAAAAATGAAAGGAGCCTACTCTTGTGTCTTTAGGCGGTTGGTTGGCTCTTATCAACGCAATGAAAAGATAAACAACAAAAGCTGATTATTTTTTGGGAATAAAAATTTGTAAACAAATAATTCATTACATCAAAAAAGAAAGAACAAAGAAAGATTCCAAAGGGGATACTGTTTCCTTTGTAAGAGTATGCAAAGATAAAATATATCAGTCTGTGCTTCTCATATTCCTCTGATAAGTTTAAGTGGTAACTGGTAAATTAAATTTTCAAAAAAGGAAAAAACTACTAACTGGTCAATTAAAGGAGATTACTTTGCCCATGAAGGAACTTTTTTTATTTACAATGATTAATAAGACAAAAATGGTATCAATTACTGCATGCAATTTTAATTAACAAAATTTTTACTCACATAAAAATATTTTACTCTAATCGTACCCCTCAAAACTTTTGTTTCTCGTTTATCTGATGGCTGACATTCTGCCATAAGAAATGTTTTGTTTTTTATTTTTTCTCTTATGTCGGTTTATCTTCTCCGATTAGATCGTGCGGTGTGTGGTTTCTCCTGATATGTTAGGGTTTATGGTTCTCCTTGTAGATTGAGGCTTATAGTTTTTCTTAATAGGTTGGACATATTTCTATTTTTCAGATAATTACCTTGGAGATATAGCTTATTGTTAACGTTTTTTCCCTCGGTTTCCTCTTGTTGAAGTTTATCTTTTTCAGCTAAGAGATTTGACAAAACAAAAATACAAGATTCGAAGATTCAAGAGTCAAAAGTCAAGAAATTGTTTGGACTCTTTGTTTAAGAAGAATTTCCATGGTTTCAAGATCAAAATGATTTTCATGATTTATCTAGATAGCTTTATTTATGCTTGTGATATTATAGTAGTTTTTATGATTTTGATTTATTGTTTTTGTATTTTTCGATTGGTTCGTTACTTTCAATAATATCCGGATGATTAAAAGAAAACAAATTGATATGTATAACTCAACACTTATCTACAATTATGTTTTTTCAACAAAATTATTTTATTAATTTTAAGCTGGATATACAAAGTCATACGCATGATTTTTGAATTACATATTATTATGGAAACAAATTACATACAATAAAATAAAACAAGGGAAGTCACACCATACTTTTTTGATACAAATATTCTATTAAATACATCACTTAAATTATATGGATATATTTTAAAATATATAATCCGAGAATATAACAGTAAAAATAAGAAATTATATAGTACAGTTGTTACTACATCTTCCAATATATATATATATATATATATATAATTTTTTATAAAAGATATACTTTTCTAGTATTTTTAGTTGATTGATCCACGGTTACCATAACCTCCTAGACTCGTGTATATTTTTTACTACATTATACCTTTCAATTGATTGTACAGGTCTTCCTTTTCAAGTTTTTAAAGCATGCATCAAGATGTTCAAAACGTTTAAAACCTCAGTCCATCAAAAGAATTTATGCACAAATCAGCTTTCACAACATCTTTACCAACAAAAAAAACTCTCAACTAGGAATAGAAGAGTCGAGAAAACATTACAGAGTGGTTTCCCAGATAAAGTTTTATCCGCTAACAAAATATTTCATCCATCATATGATTTTTTAGATGTGTTCTTTTTGTAAAACAAAAAATGATTAATATGACCATAGAAAAAAATAATTAGAATTCATAAACAGTTTACATATTCATCACAAAAAGAAAATTATAAAGAAAAATGAATAATTCTAGATATGTAAATTTTGTACCATACAAAAAGAAAAAATCTAGCTGATTAACTGAATTTGGGGTAAATTTGATTTCAAACAGTTGTTCAATCTGAAAGAAAAAGAATAGTGAATAATTAGAAGAAGAAAAAAATGTAAACTTTTGGTGTAAACGTGTGTGTAGTATTTATGTATGTGGGTGAGTGAATATTTATGTAGTGTATGATTCTTTATTGGGAAAAACAAAAGAAAAAAAAGGAAGAAGAAGGCGAAAGAGAGAGTGTAGGTGTGGGTTCTGTTCTGTCTTGGCTTTGTCTCCCCCGCTTATCTCTCTCTCTACCAAACTGCCTTTTATTATTTCTTATTTTTTTTCCCATCTGAAATTTATCTCTATGTCTCTTCCTTCTGCTCCCTCTTCTCACTACCTGCTCATGGAGGCAGAAGAATCCTACTTTGAAACCCTTGTTCTCATTTGATACTCCTCTCTCTCTCTCTCTAGTTCTTGTTCTAAATATTATTCAATCTGCCTCTTGCTTTTGTGAAATTCACCTGAAAAAAAGGAAGAGGGCTTATGTCACTTCAAGCAACAATTTTGCAAACTTACTTGTTCTGTTCTGTCTTGATATAAAAAAAAGGCAACTTGATTTCGTTTTTGTCTCCTTTCTCCATGGAATTTGACTTGAATACTGAAATTGCGGAGGTGGAGGAGGAAGAGAATGATGATGCAAGACTACCAAAAGCAAGAATCGAGAAGGGTATGCTTGGAATTTCACCGTCATCTTCCTCCTCGTGCTCTTCTGGTTCGTCATCATCATCATCCTCTACAGCTTCTGCATCTTCTATTTACTCTGAGCTATGGCATGCTTGTGCTGGTCCTCTCACTTCTCTCCCCAAGAAAGGCAATGTAGTTGTGTACTTCCCACAAGGTCATTTGGAGCAAGGTGCTACTATGGCTTCCTACTCATCTCCTCTTGAAATCCCCAAATTTGACCTTAACCCTCAAATCTTCTGCAGGGTGGTTAATGTCCACTTGCTTGTAAGTCTGTCTGTATCATTTTCCTTTAAAACATTCCTTTTTGGTGTTCTGTGTACTATTATTGGCCAAGTTGTGTTTTGCTAATTGTGGTAATTGTTTATAATTGTGGGACTATAGGCTAATAAGGAAACTGATGAGGTCTATACTCAAGTTACTCTGCTTCCATTGCAAGAGGTATTCTTTTTACTGCATTTTTGACAATGTAACTTGATGCTTGGAAGGAGAAACATCATATATTGTGTTTATACAAACCATACTATCCGATTTGAAGTAGAGTAATCTGATATACAGTAGTGTAGTTCCACGCTCTAGGTGAGATTTTAGACTCTATGGTAGAAGATATTGTGAATTATATCAGTTTGTTCTTTTAGTGACTCAAACCCATNACGCTCTAGGTGAGATTTTAGACTCTATGGTAGAAGATATTGTGAATTATATCAGTTTGTTCTTTTAGTGACTCAAACCCATCATTTGTATATCATATAAATTGTTTGATTTTACTTTAATATGTCATTCATGATGACATATGTTGAAGAAACTTTTGGGATTTTGTAGTTTCCGATGCAAAATGAGGAGGGGAAAGAGGTTAGGGAGTTAGGAGGGGATGAAGAGAGGAACGGAAGCTCATCTGTGAAACGAACACCTCATATGTTCTGCAAAACCTTAACAGCTTCAGACACAAGTACCCATGGAGGCTTCTCCGTACCTAGAAGAGCCGCTGAAGATTGTTTCTCTCCTCTTGTATGGTTCTGTAGATCTCTTTTACTTCGTTTATTTCAGGATGAGAAGTTAGACGTCCTTGCTAAGCCTTATTTGTGATATTTTTTGTTAGGACTACAAACAGCAGAGGCCATCTCAAGAGCTCATTGCAAAGGACCTGCATGGAGTAGAATGGAAGTTTCGGCATATCTATAGAGGTAACTCGGGTGGAGTTTGTTATTGTTTGTTTCTTTTTATGTTAATAGAGCCAAAATGTTTAGTACTTTCTCTTGTAATATAGGTCAACCAAGGAGGCATCTGCTCACAACTGGTTGGAGTCTGTTTGTCAGTCAAAAGAATCTTGTCTCTGGTGATGCGGTTCTCTTTCTGAGGTAAGCATAAGATTTCAGTTTCTCATATGCTACTGTAGAAGTAGTTCCGTAATCTTACATTCATTACTATTATTTGAGTTTTCAGAGACGAAGAAGGAGTGCTGAGATTAGGAATCAGAAGAGCAGCACGGCCAAGAAACGGACTTCCTGACTCAATCATTGAGAAGAATTCATGTTCGGCCATTCTGTCCCTTGTGGCTAATGCTGTATCTACGAAAAGCATGTTTCATGTGTTTTACAGTCCACGGTAAAGTAAAATGAAAAACTGCTATAAGGAATTATTGTTAACTAAGTTCGAAAGGAAAAGAAGAGATATATAATGTTGATTGATGGATTCATATACAGAGCAACGCATGCGGAGTTTGTGATTCCTTATGAGAAGTATATCACAAGCATCAGGAATCCCATTTGCATAGGCACAAGGTTCAGAATGCGATTTGAAAGGGATGACTCTCCTGAGAGAAGGTATTGTTGCTTTGTGTTGTGGCCAGCTAATTTTCTTGGAAGGTAATTTAATTTCGCGTTTTCTTACAGATGCGGTGGTGTAGTGACTGGAGTCTGTGACTTGGACCCGTATAGGTGGCCTAACTCAAAATGGAGGTGCTTGTTGGTGCGTTCTCCCTCACCAGCTTAGAGTATTTGTCGATTAATGTGAAGAAGATTTTTCATTTTCCAAGATATCTGTAGTAATACCTTTCACATTTTTTTGGTAGGTGCGGTGGGATGAGTCTTTTGTGAGTGATCACCAAGAAAGAGTTTCACCATGGGAGATTGATCCCTCGGTTTCTCTCCCACCCTTAAGCATTCAGTCATCTCCAAGGCCTAAAAGACCGTGGGCAGGTCTACTGGATACTACTCCACCCGGAAACCCCATAGCCGGTAAATTTAAATGCACATCTTTGGAAGATCTACTTTCCCATATAAAGTTCTCATTTGTTTTCAATTGTGCTGATGATTGGTTACTCTTCTTGGTTGAAGCAGAAAGGGGTGGTTTTATGGACTTTGAGGAGTCGGTTAGACCCTCTAAGGTCTTGCAAGGTCAAGAAAATATAGGTTCTGCATCACCCCTACAGGGCTTTGATGTTATGAACCGCCGGATACTGGATTTTGCAATGCAGTCTCATGCAAATCCAGTTCTTTTGTCGAGTAGAGTGAAGGATCGATTTGGTGAGTATGTAAATGCTACGGCCCTGGACCCAGCCAGTTCAGGTGTTATGGACCAGGGTAGGTTTCCTAGGGTCTTGCAAGGTCAAGAAATTTGCTCGCTTCGATCATTCCCTCAACTTGCTGGTTTCAGTCCAGCTGCTGCTTCAGGAAAACCAAATCTTGGATACAGTGATCCCTTTGCTTATCAAGCCAACAAGTCAAATTTCTATCCGCTAGCATCACAAGGGATAAGGAGCACTCATATTCCATATCAAAATCCATACAACGCTGGAGACAAAGCCTCGTGTCATCCTTCTGCGGCAATGAACTTTGGTGGAGAGACTAGAAAGTTTGATACACAAAATGAAGGTGGTCTACCGAAGAATGTCACAGCTGATTTGCCATTCAAGATTGATATGATGGGAAAACAGAAATGCGGTGAGTTTAATATGAATGCTGCATCAGGCTGTAAACTTTTCGGATTCTCCTTACCCGTGGAGACACCTGCATCTAACCCGCAAAGCTCGAGCAAAAGGATCTGCACAAAGGTAAAAACTTTTCTTTTTCATCTATTCGGCTTATTGGAACTGCATTTCGAGTTTTGTAATGAATTTGTTTACCAAAAAAGGTTCACAAGCAAGGAAGCCTGGTGGGGAGAGCAATTGATTTATCCCGACTAAACGGATACAATGATCTCCTTATTGAGCTTGAACGGTTGTTCAACATGGAAGGGCTTCTCAGGGATCCGGAAAAAGGATGGAGGATCTTATACACGGATAGTGAGAACGATATGATGGTAGTTGGCGATGATCCGTGGCAGTAAGTTTGTGACATATCTTCCTAAATCTCAAATGCTCAATCACAACATTTCAGCTGCTAACTCAAAATTGGACTATTTGGTATGGACAGTGATTTCTGCAATGTGGTGTGCAAGATACACTTATACACTAAGGAGGAAGTGGAGAATGCGAATGACGATAACAAGAGTTGTTTAGAACAAGCTGCTCTCATGATGGAAGCATCAAAGTCGTCTTCTGTGAGTCAGCCTGATTCTTCTCCAACGGTCACTAGGGTTTGATACAAACAAACCCGAAAAAATAAGCTTCTTTCTCCTGTCATTTTGTGCTTTAGGTGTGTTTTTACCAAAGATGTAAAATACTTCAACTTTATGTCTCTCTGTTTGTTTGTGCTTCGTCTGGTCAGACTGGTCTCCATGGGTTTGGATCGTTTTACTCAAGAGATTTGTGTGTTTTCTGGGATGTGTAGAGCATGCCATGGGATGAGTTTGGTTTGAGGTTTNNNGTTTTCTGGGATGTGTAGAGCATGCCATGGGATGAGTTTGGTTTGAGGTTTCCAATAAAATTACAATATATTTATCAGTTTTAAAAATGTTTTGATGGTTCTGTATACTTGAGTTTGTTGTGTGAGATGCGGATGTCATGAATCAGTGTTACAGTCTCTCTAATTGTGAAAACAAAAAAGATACAANAGTTAGTGATGAATAAAATAATGTATTAGTCCGTTTTGGGCGACCACGCACGTTTGTTCAATTAAGTAAATTCTGAATTCTTATACATGATTAAAATACATACATGACTAGAAAACAAGAAGTAGGCCACACTAGGAACCATAAAATAGGTATCTAAGGTCTTCTACAGTGAGACGAGTGGCAGAGAGTTCACCGGGACGTTCACCTAACGCCGATTCAACAATATA
>OVAP01006752.1:0-11422 GCA_900406295.1 Aurinia saxatilis
TAGTCAACTGTATTTTTGCAGTTAGCTCTTAGGGTAAATTTGAGCATATCAGCAGCCGTGATGAAGCTGACAAAATCCTCCACCTTCTCTATGTGATCCATAGGATGCTCATTGGGTTTCCCACTGAATTGATGTTGTCCAACTAAAGCATACATCTGTGAAGGATGTTAAAGTTGTTTGCAGTGAGTGGTGGCAATTTGATGGCAGATCTGTTGGAGTAGAACTGGTCTGGCATGTTTAGTCTGCAAGTGTAATGGCTGCTTCAGGTTCATTCAAGTTCATAATCTCCTGTTCAACGATCATATTCCCTTGATTGTCAAGCTTCTGGTCTTGAGTGTTGCATCTATTTCCATCAGCATCATACAACTGACCATATTCCTTCTGAATAAGAATAAGAGCTTGTGGCATGGTCGCTGATTTTTTTTGCTTTTTTTTGTACCCAAAAATAAAAAATAAATCTGTGAGTAAAAAAAATAAATAAAAATTAAATAAAAATTTAATACAAATAATTAAAAGAAAAACGAAAATTAAAAATAAAACTTAAACTTAGGCGAAATTTTGAAACTATAATCTATAGGCATACAATTAAGTCCCCGGCAACGCTGCCAAAACTTGATATGCTCAAATTTACTCAAATACTAACTACAAGAGCACAGTTAATTAGTTGTAGTACTTAGGGATCGAATCCACCGGGACTTTCAGTTGCCTATAAATTTAAGTATTAAAACTTCACTAAGCAGATTAAATAAATATAACTAACGATTAACTATTAATAAAAGTTGTTGGAAATGGTTTTTAACTCAATAAAACAAAAGCTAGGCCATGGGTAATTCTTTGGAAAATTTGAAATTCATAGATAATATATTAATTAGAGGATGNGGAAATGGTTTTTAACTCAATAAAACAAAAGCTAGGCCATGGGTAATTCTTTGGAAAATTTGAAATCCATAGATAATATATTAATTAGAGGATGCTATGAACTGTCCTAGAACATGAATTACTAATGTAAAATCAACCAACTGTCGTTGCGAAGATTATCTATGTCTAAATCCTAGATACCCAAATTTCTTTGCAAATTCTATGAATAAAAACAAGCATTAATTCTAAGTTCAATAAGTTCACAAAATCCCTAAACCAAATTTCTTTGCAGATAAGTATTTTTCTCATCCAAAATAATTCCAGCAATTAATTATGCTTTCGCATCAATTAATTAACCTACAATAAAGTTTCTATGTCATCAAGCTAAAACAAACATTAAACACAATTTTAGATGAAGAACAACATAAAATTCCTCTAACAATTATCCTAAACTATCAATCCATCATAAACCCTAGAATTACCCTAAGCCTAACAAGCAAACTACTCACACATATCAATTGAAACAATCAACATGATGAAAATTATATCGGGAAGACCTCCATGGATTTAACGATGTTGCTGCGTACAGACTAGACCTCCTGCATAAGAACGGATATAACTCTTTCATCGAAATTCGTATCGAGGTGATATCCGGCTTCATGGAAATAGGAGATTCAGACCTTCGTGTTGATGGATGGCTTGTCACCCAATCCTCTATCGTTCTCTATGAAAATGCCTCGAAAGATGGCTGTTCGGACTGAAGCATCTGTTGCAGGCAAAATGTACACATTATAGGAAAAACATCATGACTCGTTAACCGTGAATCCGATCGAGGCAATCTTAGGCTTTCTGAAATGATGACATTCAGGCCTATATGTATATGGGTTGATCGTCACCTACTTCCTTCTGAATTACTGGGAAAACGCTTCAAACGGTGGCTGTTCGGATTGAGAATGTTGTTGCGAGCAGACTGGACCTCCATGAGAAGAATGGCCATAACTATTTGCCTATAAGTCCGATTGAGGCGATCTCAGGTTTCTGGAAAGCTGAGAGACAGAACTTTTCATCCCTGGATGACTAGACACCTAGTTCTTCTTAAATCTCCAGCAATGAGGTTTTAGAGTGACGTCTTAGAATGCAGAAAATAGTATACAAGGAGGTGGAACAAGAGAAGTACTTGTCGAGGAAGAGGGAGGCATGAGGACATATTTTCTGGTGACGAGGAGTGGCTACAACTGAGCAAGAGGAAGAGCTGGCATAGACGCTGAGAGAACAGGGGAAGGGAAGAAGAAGAGGTTTACGGCGTTGTACCATAGAAAAATTATGGTG
Organism: Aurinia saxatilis; assembly: GCA_900406295.1. Taxonomy (NCBI): domain Eukaryota; kingdom Viridiplantae; phylum Streptophyta; class Magnoliopsida; order Brassicales; family Brassicaceae; genus Aurinia; species Aurinia saxatilis. The sequence continues at coordinate 2,188 of OVAP01006752.1, forward strand.
ACCTATTTTTTTGTTTCACATCAAAAGGCTGGAGGAAAATATTCATTAAGCACTCCTGGTTTAGGAAAAACAGGGATGTTACAAAATTCAGCATCCTAGGCCTTAAAAACTTCATTGGCTAAATGATAGTGGAGAAATGGCTGTTACAAAGCAAGTTAAGCTGCCATTAGCCATTGGAAAGTATCAAGATGAAGTCTTATGTGACATTGTGCCCATGGAAGCTAGTCACATCTTGTTGGGAAGGCCGTGGCAATATGATCAAAGAGTGATACATGATGGGTACACAAACATGCATAGCTTTGAGTTTAAAGGAAGAAAGACAGTTTTGGTACCAATGGCACCGCATGAGGTTTATTTGGATCAGATGAGCATAGAAAGAAAACTCAATCTGCTCAATCTAAGACTCCCGAGAGCAAATCAAAGGAAAGTTCTAAACCTAATCTCTTATTTGTCTTTAAGGAAAACTTACTGAACTTAACTAATTTAGAACCCGTAATACCGAGTATATTCAAGTTTCTTTTGCAGGATTATCAAGATATCTTTCCTGATGAAACTTCAGAAGGTTTGCCACATATTAAAGGCATCGAGCACCAAATTGATTTCATACAAGGAGCTTCCTTACAAAAAAACAGCGTACAGAACCAATCATGTCGAGACAAAAGAACTTGAGAAACAAGTAACCAAGCTTATGGATAAGGGAATATCAGAGAGAGTATGAGTCCATGTGTTGTACCTGTCCTACTTGTGCCTAAGAAGGATGGAAGCTGGAGGATGTGCGTTGATTGCAGAGCCTTCAACAACATAACAGTAAAGATTCGCTACCCTATTCTTAGATTTAATGATATGCTTGATGAATTGCATGCTTCTAGCATCTTTTATAATGTTGATTTAAAGAGTGGATATCATCATATTATGATGAAAATAGGAGATGAATGGAAAACTGCATTTAAAACTAAACATGGATTGTATGAATGGTCAGTAATGCCATTTAGGGTCACAAATCCACCTAGTACATTCATGAGATTAATGCACCACGTCCTTAGAGCATACATATGTGTATTTTTTGTTGTTTACTTTGATGACATACTAGTTTACAAAAAAAGCCTAGGGGGACATGTTCAACATTTGAAATTTGTTCTAGAAGCTCTTAGGAAGGAAAAGCTTTATGCTAACCTTAAGAAATGTACTTTTAAAACACATAACCTTGTCTTTTTAGGTTTTGTTGTGAGTGCAGGAGGAGTTAAGGCTGATGAAGAGAAAATCAAAGCAACTAAAGAATGGTCAAGTCCTAAAAGTGTTAGTGAGGTCAGGAGCTTTCACGGCCTTGCAGGATTCTAGAGAAATTTTGTTAAGGGCTGCAGCAGACTAGCATCACCACTCAATGTAGTTATCAAGAAGAGTGTGGGCTATATTTGGTCCAGCAGCTTGAACCCGAGGAAGGAGCTAAGGAGCAGCAGCTTCAAACCGAGGACGTGCTAGGAGCTATGGAGTTACCTGTTGAAGTTATTACTAGTTTGAGAGCTAAAAAACTCAAACAAGGCTTTGTACACTGCTAAGTCAGGCTGAAAGCAACCTTAGTAACAGAGCTTATCCAACTACATTGGTTGTTATTCAAGCTACCTAAGGGTTATCAATAGGCGGTGTGTGTTTTTGCACTCTTTTCCTTGGTATGGTTTTAATCCCACTGGGTTTTTCTCTCCAAGGTTTTTAATGAGGCATGTAGCACACACGTTTTCATCTATCCCCATTGATAACATGCTTATGCGCTTTATAAATTTTATAAGGTTTTTAAAACGGCCTTATATATATTTATAATGGTCAGCAATGCCATTAAAGGAAGGAAACATTAATTTCGAATTTTATTAGTTGTCTTAAATTGGTCTATATGTTTTGACCATGTTTATATTGCTTTGCTTATTTTTTAGGGGTCTCTTTGACCANTTATAATGGTCAGCAATGCCATTAAAGGAAGGAAACATTAATTTCGAATTTTATTAGTTGTCTTAAATTGGTCTATATATTTTGACCATGTTTATATTGCTTTGCTTATTTTTTAGGGGTCTCTTTGACCAACCCTAGTCTCCCCTTTCCTATATGTATTCCAAACTCTCCTTTGCATCAATTGTCAAACATTTTAAATATAAAATATCTTTCTCTTGTTTGGTCTTGCTAGTGTGTAATATCTAACCTTCTTGTTCTTTTTCTAGTGTGTCATATCTACACTTAAAATGAGTTTGATAGTTCAAAGGCTCTTCACATCCTTTGAAAGTATCCCTTAATCCATTCTGTTTTCTCATCACAATCCATTTCGTCCAGCCCATTCCAGATCCATCAAATTCATTCAATACCATCCATAAATCATCCCAATATCATCTGCTGCATATTCCATTAAAGCTTGCTGTCCACGACATCATCCTTTATTTCTGATTTCAAGGATCCATCTGTTCCATCAAGCAACGGTGTGAAGTGATTCAAGGGCCATCGTGTCATCCCTAACCAGGATCACGTCAGTTACGTATTGTGAGAAACTTGATTTTTCTCTTTATTTTTATTTTTAAAATCCTATGGCTCTAATAAGAAAAAAAATTCAAATTTTGTTAATTCTTCCAACATCATTACTATAATAGCGAAACATAATTTTTTCTAATATAACAGATGCTAGTAATGGATGGTGTATGATCATGGTGGATGATATATGATCATGGTGGATGATGTATGATCATGGTGGATGATATATGATGTATGGTCATTGTAGATGGTGTATGCTAGTTGTGGATGATGTATAGTATATAGTGTTCAATCATATGTATGTTAATTGTGGATAGTGTATGTGGTTGGTGCATGGTTGTGGTGGATAAAGACCTCGAGAATGTTGTAGAGCATCACAAAGATTGGTTAGGATAGAACCAGAGAGAACTTCGTGAGAGAAAAAGGGAGACACACTTCATAAGATTCCACATGAAGAATGAAGACGACTTAAGCAGAATCCACAACCTCTTTGGATGGATGGAAAAGTTGGTAGAGTTGTCCAAACCAGAAGCCAAGACAAGGAACACACAGACTAGTCATTCAATCGATGTACTTATGGACTCGATCGATGAGAGTCTGAAACCCATCAGGGAAACCATCCAGCTATTAGACGCCAAATTAGGAAACCCCTACACACTTGAAGACTATGATCAAGAGGATCAAATGGATGTAATAAAGATAGAGGAGACATGAGAAGCCGACAATCGATCAAATGGCACAAAGTCAATCGAGCGAAAAATGTCCACTGATCCGACACACCTCCATGTCATCATGATCGACTGGGCTCCAAATGAAAAAAAAGTCTTGACTACTCGTCTGATAAAGCAGCTTCAAAATTGGAAGACACTCCAGCCTTGCCTTAAGAAGCTAGACTGCTACTCAAGCCAAACCTTTTTCAAGTCTTCGAAAGGCAGTTAACAAGAATTACTCTATATTTCTCCTTTGAAGAAGCTTGGGAAGTTTATCCATTGGAGGACTTCTTCTTCCTATACGAAGGACCATCAAGATATTCAAGGGACCTCTTCCACAAGATATGTAGAGACACTATCCTGATATATCTCGTATTTTACCGGTTTTTATTATAATAAATATATAATTATTTATATTTGAGAGTCTATATATTATTATTAGAGTCCAAGTGAGTCATTCTAGACGCATGGACAAGTTTTGGAGCTTTGGAATGATCTAGAAGAATAAAATGAAGCTTGAGGAGACAAAAAAGGAAACGAAGAAAAAAAGGCAAGAAACAGAGGAGGTGTTGATCGACACCCTACGGAGAAAACACAATATTTCCTTAAATATTGAGATGAAGATTTTTCTTAAATCTTTTATGATTAATTCCATAAACCTAAAATCCATCCTAGACCCTATAAATATTTTTCAACAGCCATTATTTAGGCTTATGCTTTATTTTTATCTTTGAGAGTTTTTGTAANTTTATGATTAATTCCATAAACCTAAAATCCATCCTAGACCCTATAAATATTTTTCTACAGCCATTATTTAGGCTTATGCTTTATTTTTATCTTTGAGAGTTTTTGTAAGGGAGAATTTCTTAGACCCTCTTTTTCTTATCTTATTGCATGCTTTCAATTAATTGTTTGATGTTTTGCTTAGCTATGTCTGAGTAGATGTCTTATTTGGCTTAGGGATCCTAGGAATTAGATGAAGAATTGATATCCATATGGTAGATTTTCGTTGAACCTTTAATTCTTCCTCTAGATTAAATTTAATGCTATCTCTTGATTGATCACCTAGAGTTTAGATCACAAGCAATTATTATCCGTGGAAGTGTTAATAATTTCTTGAACAAATCTTAGTAGACGTAGATTATTTATTCACAAAGGAATTTGGCTAAGATAATCTATGAACAATTGAACCTAGGTTTAATGCATGATTAATCCCTTAGAACTCACAACGAAATTTGGTCTTCTAGGTTTTAATCATAGATTGCATACTCGACGGAAGTTGGTGTGCATTACAATAGATTTTCATGTTCAAGAATTAAGTTGGTACCTGAATTTCCTGTGCGGTGTCGATCGACACCCTATTGGTGTCGATCGACATTCGACGCTTTTGGTTGCTGTTTTGAGTCTAAATCTGAAGTCCCAAAAGCCTAGCCTTGCCATTAATTGTTTAAACCCCCAAATCAGTTAGTTACTGATAATTAGTAGTTTAAAACCCATGTCCTAGAATTTATTTAGAGTTTATTTAATTTAGTTTGTAATTTATTGGTCTTTGTGGATTCGATACCTTTAGTACTATAACTGATAATTGTTGTGCACTTGCAGTTAGAATACATAGATTAAAATTTTGTGTATCAAGTTTTTGGCGCCATTGTCGGGGACCAGTTTAAACTTGCATACTAGTTTATTGAATTCTATTTTAGTTTTAGGATTTTTTTTTTTTTGCTTGTTTTTCTTTGGTTTTATTTATTTTAATTATTCACTAACTAGTTTGTTTTCGATTTTTATCTTTGGTGTTTCAGGTTTATGCACTTGAGGAGTGACAGTTCTGAAGAGCTTTTAGACTACACCGAGTTAGAAAGAGTCGAAAGGAACAACCGGAAAACTAAGTAAAAAACAGCCACAATGCCAGGAGAAATTGACCTCACATCTATGCTAGAAGAGATGAAGAAAATTGCTGAGGACAATGCTCGGATGAGAGAAGACAACAACAAAATAAATGAGGAGATGAGGCGAATGCACACTGAAAGGAATCAGCAACTAGTCACAATTGGAGGAATGGATAAGCCTCATACTTTCTACAAGGAGAGATCACCTATAGTTATCCCTCCTCTTACTCGGACGAACTATGAGATCAAGCCTCAACTCATTCAGCTGATGGAGCAAAGGCCATTCCATGGACATGAGCGCGAGAACCCTATTGATCACATTGATAGGTTCGAGAAGATTTGTGGGACTTCACAAGCCAATGGAGTGCCACGTGACTACAACCATTGCAAGCTCTTTGAGTTTTCTTTGACGGATAAGGCTGTTGGTTGGTTAAACTCTCTCCCACCAAAGTCTCTCCACGGATGGGATCAGATTCGAGCTGCGTTTTTGGACCACTATTACACTAAGAAAAAGACAGCCCTCTTGAAGGCCAAGCTTGCCAACTTTGAGAAACTGTCCGGCGAGTCTTTTTGTGAAGCTTGGGAAAGGTTCAAGTCTTATCGCAGAGATTGTCCACACCATGGCTACACCGACAGCCAGCTTCTTATCATCTTTTATGATGGTGTTAGATGGGATTACAAGGCTGCCTTGAATGCTGCACGCAAGGGGAATTTCATGACACAAAGCGTGGATGGGGCCAAGGAGCTCATTCAAAACCTTGTCGAAAGTTATAGAGACAAGAACAAGGAGTATTATTCGATCAAAGAGAGTGAATAGTGTGGAGGCTGATTTGGTGAAAGAGCTTTGTGAGACGGTGAAGGTATTGATCAAGACCAATCAAAAGAGTGTTCGTTTCGCTGATGTAGATGCTGTCCAAAAGGAAGAAGATGAAGAAGATGTCGCTTATGTAGGAAACAATGCAAAGATTCAACAATGGTTCACACAACAAGCATTTCTACAACAAGCCATTCAATTGTGGATATCAAAAGCCCGCCGCTGAAGGAAGAAACTATGGGAGCACATCTTACAACTCTCCAAAGGCTCAAGACAATGAGACAAAGTCGATGTTTGAGCAACTTCTTGATGGTCAACAAAAGATGATGGTGGGATTCAATGGGAAGATTGATGATCTCTACACGACCTTGAATGGGAAGATTGAACAGCTGACTACTCACTTGAAGAAGACTGATCTACAAGTGGCTCACATGGCCGAGGCGGTACGAAGACAAGAGGGATTTCTTCCCGGAAAGACCAACACCAATCCAAAGTAAAATTGCAATGCCATTACTCTTAGAAGTGGAAAACAACTGGTTCAGAAGAATGAGGACGTCCAGAATGATCAAGGAATGAGTGGAGATGATAACTTGGTTGGTATGTTTGAAGATGATGAAGACGAGGTCTAGGAACAGAGTGGTGTCGANAGATTGAACAGCTGACTACTCACTTGAAGAAGACTGATCTACAAGTGGCTCACATGGCCGAGGCGGTACGAAGACAAGAGGGATTTCTTCCCGGAAAGACCAACACCAATCCAAAGTAAAATTGCAATGCCATTACTCTTAGAAGTGGAAAACAACTGGTTCAGAAGAATGAGGACGTCCAGAATGATCAAGGAATGAGTCGAGATGATAACTTGGTTGGTATGTTTGAAGATGATGAAGACGAGGTCTAGGAACAGAGTGGTGTCGACCGACACCAGGAGGGTGTCGATCGACACCCCGTGGGAAAATCCCTGACGGAGAGTAATTTGGAGCCAAGTATCGATCGAGACTTTGAAAGGTGTCGATCGACACAAGGGTGTGTCGATGCTCACACCATTAAAGGCTCGACCACTCTGCATAACTCTCTCGAGACCTCTCGGAAAGCAACTCCAGGGAAGCATAAAACCAAGGTGTCGATCGACACCATTGAGGGTGTCGATCGACACCCAACGGAGAAACAGTCTCCACCTTCTTCTTCCATGACGAAACCAGCCGACCAACAATCTAAAGCTCAAGGGCATGTCTTCCAGCCTATAGTATCTTACCCAGCAGCCCTTAAGAAGTCTAAGAAGGAACAAGAGGAAGTAATTTGCAAAGAGATACTCAGACAAGTGAGGCTCGTGATTCCATTTCTTGATCAAATCGAGCAATCACCACCCTTTAAACGCCTCATGAAGAAGATGGTTTCCAGCAATTGTAGCATCTCGGAAGGAGTGTATGCAATAACTCAAGAGGCTACAATAAAGATTCTCAATCAAATGCCGAAGAAACTCAATGATCCAGGGAGTTTTATCTTCAGACTGTTCAATTCTTGATGATCGTTTTGAGAACTCCATATGTGATCTTGGGTCGGGTGTGAATCTTATGCCTCTTTCAGTTGCTAAGAGGATGGGAATGACTGATTTCAAGGCCACAAGGGTCTCCTTAGTCTTAGCGGATTGATCTATTCGATATCCCGAGGGAGTCCTTGAAGATGGGCCAGTTCAAGTTGGCAAGTTCTATGTACCAGCTGATTCCATCGTTCTCAAGTACGAGCCAGAGCCGAAGGACCCTCTTATCCTTGGAAGACCATTCTTGGAAACCGCTGGAGCTCTTATTGATTGCCAAAACAGCATCATCGACCTCAACATTGGCGAGTTTTCTATGCGCTTCTACGTGGACAAGCTCATCAAGCGACTAACGATAGATGGCCAAACCTTCTATGTGGATGTTCTAACCGAGTTAGCCGAGGAAGCTTTGACTGAGATCCACCATGATGATCCTCTTGAGAAGGCTCTAGTATGTGAAACGGAGTACCATTTGGATGATATGACACTTGGGTACTCAAAGATGCTTGATTCAAGTGACCGAATGTGCAATATGGTCTTCAAAGAGTTGCTGCTCAAGGTACCGACAAAAATTGCATCCACAAATGAGTGGGATGAAGCTAAGGCACCCAAGCTCGACCTCAAACCACTCCCTCAAGGGCTAAGGTACGCATTTATCGGTCTGAATAACACTTATCCAGTTATCATTAGCTCTTTTTTGAAAAATGTGGAGTCCACTCTCCTCCTTAACAAGCTACGCAAGTATCGCAAGGCTCTTAGCTATTCACTTGATGACATTTGAGGAATATCACCGGACTTATGCACTCACAGGATCCATCTCGAGGATGAGTCGAAGTCATCAATCAAGCATCAAAGGAGGCTGAACCTGAATTTAAAAGATGTGGCCAAGAAGGAGATCATGAAGCTACTTGAGGCAAGCATTATCTATGTTATCTCGGACAGCCCTTGGGTTAGTCCATTTCATGTAGTGCCAAAGAAGGGTGGGATTACAGTTGTGAAGAATGACAAGGACGAGCTAATCCCTCAAAGGACTATCACCGGCCATAGGATGTGCATCGACTACCGCAAGCTCGATGCTGCTACAAGGAAGGACCATTTTCCCTTGTCTTTTATCGATCAAATGCTAGAAGGATTGGTCAATCATCCATACTTCTGTCTCTTTGATGGTTACTCCGGCTTCTTTCAAATCCCCATTCATCCCGAAGATCAAGAGAAGACAACATTTACATGTCCTTATGGTACTTTTGCATATCGTAGAATGCCATTTGGACTATGTAACGCACCCGCTACTTTCCAACGTTGTATAATGGCAATCTTCACGGACATGACTGAGGACATCCTTTGCAAAGTCCTACAGCGATGCGAGGAGAAGAACTTGGTTCTTACTTGGAAAAAATGTCATTTCATGGTGAATGATGGCATAGTACTTGGTCATAAGATCTCTTAAGATGGCATTGAAGTAGACAAGGCAGATATCGAAGTCATGACTAGTCTCAAGCCTCTTGCTAATGTGAAAGATGTGCAAAGCTTCCTTAGACATGCTGGATTATATCGGCGTTTCATCAAGGACTTCTCAAAAATAGCCCACCCTCTCACCGCCCTTCTATGTAAGGATATTAAACAGGCCCTTGTGAGTGCACCCATTGTCCAACCCTCGGATTGGGATTTACCATTCGAAGTGATGTGTGATGCAAGTGACTATGTTGTTGGCGTTGTTCCAGGACAGAGGAAAGACAAGAAACTTCATGCCATCTACTATGCTAGTCGCACTCTAGATGATGCT
>OVAP01006753.1:0-11419 GCA_900406295.1 Aurinia saxatilis
TGTGGTTAGCGAAGGTTTTGAACGCTAGACACAATTAAGTCCGTTCAAAGACTGTTGGAGAAATGGAAGCATTTTTCAGGAAATGGAAGGTGACCCAAGGCGGTTTAGTTACAGTATACGTTCAATCTAAGGATGTAGGATTTGGATTATTTTTTACATCTTTTTCCTCTCGAATAACTTAAGTCCTTAACAACTTGTATTCGAGAATTCTCTTTGCTATCTATAAAGCGACCCCACTTTCATCTCTTGTTCTTTGTCTTTTGTTTTTGCTTTCTGAGCGGTTCACAATAGAGAGTCGATGATCCCTTAAAAGATTCGTTGGACAAGTTTTTGGTTGTGTGTGAATTATTTCCCACACAATTTGGCGCCGACTGTGGGGACCTCGTCGACTACTCAACACAAAGAATATCTCTAACCCGAAGACATGGTTCAAGTTGAGGATACAACTCAACAATTGGAACTCAACAATTTCCTGGTGACTCCAACATCACGACAGCTCAAACCCGACAGATCTGTCATGGCCCCACCCGTCAACGATGGCAACAACAACACTCGCAGTCCCGAAACTCCTAAAGTGACCCCATCGAACAATGGGCCAATCACGACCACCAGAACTCCAGAGGCAACATACTGTGACACAGTTAGTACCATGGTCACAAACTTGCTTGAGCACTCTGCCAAGCAAGACAAACTCAACTAGGTAATCTTTAACCGACTGGAAGAATTAGCTACTAGGTCCCAGCTGCGCAAATCCATGCGGAGGATCTTCTAGCAATGAACGCCTGGCGATCCCAGACAAACGACTCAAGAAGTTTCTGGGTCCCACGACGTCAACCCCCAAGGGACTGAAAGAATCGTTGATCACACCGGCGATGTAGACAAGGAGCTTCACAATGGCCGCGGTCGTGAGCGCGGGCCACCATCACCAGCTCGGACCCACATACCAGAGACCACCGAGCAGCCCAGGCAGGAGATCAACAATCGATGGCCCGTGGAGGACGACAACACCAAAGAATTCTCCGACGATGACAACCTCGGCATCAATAAAGCCGAGACCCTCTAACTCAGAGCATCAATGCGGAAAATTGAAGCTAGAATCCAGGAGGTTTGGACCTAGATTCAGAAGGCAACCCATAAAGTACCAGAGATCAACAGAGTGCTAGCAAAATCCCAGAAGACACCCTTCACACCGCACATCGCTGGGGCCCGGATCTCTGACCCTGGAAAGATCAGAAAAATCCCATACTATGATGGGATACCAGACCCAAGGGAACATCTGACGTTGTTCCGAGTTGCTATGAATCGCCCAAGGTTCCCCATAGGATATGAAGATGCGGGTTTCTGCCTTTTGTTCATCGAGAATCTCAAGGGACCTGCACTGCAATGGTTTTCCAGGCTATCGTCCAACTCTATCAGCAGCTTTCATGAGCTTACAACCTTGTTCCTCAAGCAGTACTCAATCTTCATGGGACGATAAACTACTGATGCTGATTTGTTGTCTATTTTGCAGGGACCCGCAGAGTCTCTCCGCTCTTTCATCACTAAGTTCAAGAAGCTTATCTCACAGGACGAAGGAATGAGCGACCAAGCAACTACGTGGGCCCTCAAGAAGGGATTATGGTACGAATCCGAGTTCCGCAAGGAACTGGTACACACGAACGACCAACCATCCAGGACGCCGTGCATCTCGCCTACAACTTCATAGTGAACGAGGAAGAGATGCAAGTCCTTCAGGCAATGTATGCACCCACACGGACCCCACAAAGCACACAGCCACCGGTTGTCACCCAACAAAACACAAGGAAGCCATGCCAGTCATCCAAGTACGTCCATCATGAGGGACCTGGAGTCCACAACTACCTAGTCGATGATGGAGAGACAAACACTCAAGCAGCAGCGAGAAACACTGGTAGAGGCGGTGGCAGAGGCTTCGGTGTGGGGGTCGGATTCCACCCCCGAAGATTGACATCATAAAACGGCTAAGTGTTTGCCACATGTCCACACCATCAAACATTACAGTCGTGGACTATCGATTGGTAACGACACAAGCTCCCACGGACAATACGATCGGCACGACCCACGGACTACGCTCACGGACCACGCAACGAACCATCAAGCTTATCCTATGGGCATCTGGTTAGTGGGTCCCAATAGACCACCCAACCATACATGCGGGGGGAGCTACGCCCTGGTCTGGCCCACAAATCATCCTGACATTCCTCCAGGCGAGCTACGTCCTGGTCTGGCCCACAGACCACCCAACCTTCTTCATGAGCGAGCTTCATGGCTGTCGTGGCCCACGAGACCATCCATGCTCCATTTCTCGCGAGCTATGTCCTGGCCATGGCCCACGGACAAGCCTTCCACGCCTGTCCGCGAGCTACGTCCGAGCCATGGCCCACGAACAAGCCCTTCCACGCTTGTCCGCGAGCTACGTCCGGGCCATGGCCCACAGACAAACTCTCGATAGCCCGCGCCAACCAAGGATGGATGAGCCCTGCAAGTTACGACCGGCCGGGACCCACGAGGAATGAAGCCCTCCCGAGCCACGGAGTCTTCGTCCCGGCGAGCTTCGGTCGGGTGGGACCCGTCGACAGCAAAGCCCGCACACGATCGTGCCCGCTCTTCCCCGCGAGCTTCACCAGGCAGGGACCCACGAGGGACGAAACCCGTGCGAGGCACAGGGTCTTTGTCAGGGCGAGCTTCGATCAGCTGGGACCCGTCGGCAGCAAAGCCCGCACGCAACCGTGTCCACTCTTCCCCGCGAGCTTCACCATTCCGGGACCCACGGTCGGATCCTGCACGCCTAGTGCTCTCTCCATCCTCGCGATCTACGTCCGGGCCATGGCCCACGGACGAGCTCTCCATAACCCGCGAGCTATGTCGCTCTCCTCGATCATCCGCGGGCTAAGTCATGGCCCGCAAGATCAGTCACATTTCACTCCGCGAGCTAGCTCAGCTCATTGAGCAACGTCGCGTCCCGTGGTTCCAACTGCATGACGCAGTTCCAGTGGGAACTAAAGGACCCACGATGAACATTTCACTATCGTGATCATACTCTTTTTCCCTTAGCAAGGTTTCTCCCAAGTGGTTTTCCTTGCCAAGGTTTTTAATGAAATCATCAGAACACATCCGACTCACGAGATTATATTAACAATCTCGTGGGCCCAAAAACACTTATAACTAGCCAAATAGCCCAGCTCAAGTCCATGGGGCCCATTTCCATCTTCCGCCAAGCGAAAGCCCTAAAGTTTGTTCTGGGCGCCGTCAAGCAAGAAGGTTCGAGAATAGAATCATCGGATAATCTGGGGAGAAAAGAACTTATCTAGAAGACTGCTAGAAGAATGGAAACAAATCTTCAGGAAATAGAAGGTGGCCCACGAAAGAGCTTGGGCCCAAAGACGGTTTAGTTATAGTATATATATATATAATCTAAGGTCGTAGATCTGGGATCATCTTCTTCGCTCTCGAATAGCTTAGGTCTTAACAGCTTGTATTCGAGAATTCTCTTTGCTATCAATAAAGCGACCCTACTTCTCTTGCTTTGTTCTTTGTCTTTTTCTTTACTTTCTGAGCGGTTCATACTAAGAGAGTCGACGATCCCTTAAAAGATCCGTTAAACAAGTTTTTGGTTGTGTGTGAATTCCTGCCCACACGAAGAATCGCTTTAACCTGAAGACATGGTTCAAGCTAAGGATACAAATCTACCGCCAAGCCTCGTGGTGACCCCTGCGGCGCAACATCTCAACCCCGACGGATCCGTCAGGGCCCCGCTCGTCAACGATGGCAACAACAACATCATCGGCCCGGAAGACCCTCAAGAAACCCCATCAGACAGTGGGCAAGACGTGACCACCAAAACTCCAAGACCAACTAAGCGTGATATGGTTAACACCATGCTCACGGATTTGCTTGAGCACTCCGCCAAGCAAGACAAACTCAACCAGGTGATCACAACCCGCCTGGAAGAGTTAGCCGCTCGGTCCCAGCCGAGAAAATCCATGCGAAGACTCTTCTTGCAACCTTCGCCTGCGGATCCCAAACTGACGACTCAAGAAGTCTCTAGGACCCATGACCTCAATCCTTAAAACACCAGAAGGATCGTCGACCTCACTGACGACCTGAACACGGAACTTCACGACGACCGTGACCGTGAGCGTAGACCACTATCGCCAGCTCGGACCCCCGTACCAGGGATCACCGAACAGCCCAGGCAGGATGAGGAATACAACTCTGATGAGTTCTCAGATGATGACCATCTCGACATCAACAAAGCTGAGATCCTTCAACTCAGAGCAGCTATACGGAAGACCGAAGCCACAGTCCAGGAGGTGCGGACCCAGATTCACAAGGCAACTCGTCAAGCTCCAGAAATCGAAAGAGTGCTGGCCGAATCCCAGAACACACCCTTCACACCACACATTACCGAGGCCCGGATCTCTGACCCTGGAAAGATCAGTAAGATTCCAAGCTATGACGGGACGTCCAACCCAAGGGAACCCGAGATTCCTCAGAGGACATGAAGATGCGGGCTTATGCCTCTTGTTCGTCGAGAACCTCAAGGGACCCGCACTACAGTGGTTTTCCAGACTACCAACTAAGTCCATCAGCAGCTTACATGAGCTAACAGCCTTGTTCCTTAAGCAATATTCGATCTTCATGGGACGAGAAACTACTGATGCTGATCTATGGTCTATCTCGCAGGGACCCACGAAGTCTCTTCACTCTTTCATCACTATGTTGAAGAAACTTATCTCACAGGTTGAAGGAATGAGCGACGATGCAGCTCTGTGGGCCCTGAAGAAGGGGTTATGGTATGAATCAGAGTTCCGCAGGGAACTAGCCACGTACGAACCGCCAACCATCTAGGATGCTCTGCATCTTGGCAATAGCTTCATTGTGAATGAAGAAGAGATGCAGGTCCTTCGAGCAATGCAAGCATCAGCACGAACCCCACGTAACACTCTACCACCGTCTGTCATCCAACAGAGCACAAGGAAGCCGACCCAGATTTCCAAGTACATCCACCATGTGGGACCTGGAGCCCACAACTATCTGGTAGATGATGGAGATACAGCTGGTCGAACAATGACGAGGAACTCTGGCTGGGGCGGTGGTAGAGGCTTCGGTCGTGGACGAGGACACTCAGAAGGCGGGCCAAGGAGTCAATACAGTTTCGACGAAAGCGCATTCTGCGAAATTCACCAGGCCCATGGACATTCGACGCAGAACTGCAGAACTCTCGGTTCTCGCCTAACCGCTAAACTACTTGCAGGCGAACTTGGCGATGGAATCAACCTCAAAGATTTTCTTCACGAAAAGCATGAGGATCAACCCATCAAGAAGCCTCAAGCAGAGGAGCAAGACAAGCGGGACCGACCAGATGGCGATGAACAAAACGAGGGTCCACGTCAGAGGATCAACATGATCATGGGCGGTTCACAGTTCTGCATGGACACCGTCTCCTCCATCAAGGCTTTCCAGCGCAAGGCAGTCACAACACCATCAATGCCCGGCGGTCCCAACTATCCAGAATGCACCATCTCTTTCTCCGAAAGGGATGCCAAAGGAATTGATCAGCCTCACAACGACCCTCTGGTCATCAAGCTAGTGGTGAACGATTTCGACATGTCTAGAGTCCTGATCGATACAGGTAGATCGGTTAATGTTATCTTCAGGGAGACCCTACGCCGCATGAAAGTCGATCCCTCCGACATCATCATTGCCCCAAGACCGCTCACGGGTTTCTCAGGGGAAACCACCATGACCATAGGCACGATCAACCTAGCAGTTCAGGCTGGTGGAGTGACCAAGATCGTCATGTTCTCGGTAGCAGACTATCCATCTATCTACAATGCTATCTTGGGAACCCCATGGCCAAGTTCAATGCGGGCCTTCCCTTCAACATACCATCTGTGCGTAAAATTCCCTACCCCATCAGGGGTCATGACCTTGTGGGGCAGCCAGAAAGAATCCCGCTTCAGACTTCTGAAGGAACACAAGCTTCGTAAACCAACACGAAGCAACGAGGACGAGAGACAGCCCAAGAAGCCAAGGACAGACGAACAGTCCACTTCACCCAGCACGTCCGAAACTCAAAGAACCGATATTCAACATCGGTCCCACGCTTAATCTCACCTAAGCAACAAAAGTGAACTACGAGCCGACTTGATCCCCTTCCTGGGTACGTAGGCAACACATCCCCATGACGAGTGCAGTTGGCCCCTCCTCTAAAAGGGGGGGGGAGTGGGGTAGTATATTCATATACTCCCACTCAATTTTCGTGACGGAAACTTTCGTTAGCACATTCCCAGCGGGACACATCAACCATGTTCCAGGTAACACACCACTTTCATTCTAGTGAATACTTTGCAATGACTAGACTTAGGTTGGAACCCTCTGGATTACTTTCATTATTACTCGAATATTCGAGTCTCTTCATCGCTTCCCCAACAAATCATCCATGCCTTACAAAGTATGCTGTTACGGTCATGTGGTTTCAAGTCCTGCTGCCAATCCATTCCCGACGGGGAACAGTGAGGCTTCAGGACTGATTCGTGGTGATCAAGTTGCGTCGACATGGTCCCACACGAGAGCTCTTAAAACGCAAACCATTGTCGACAGCAGCACCGACCAAACCTTCAGGCGTATAAAATCGCACCCATTGTTGCTGGCCACAACAATGTGTATACCCGGGTCATGAACACCATCATTATGATAAAGCGCGCGACAGCTATTGTCGAAAGCGGCCTCACTATATAGAGTGGGGGTGTGAAAGAAATAGCTTGTCTTTGAAAACCCAGCAACTCAACGCTGGTCATCAACATCCCATGGGCACATCCTTGGTGTATCGCCACAAGGAGGGATATAATTCGGTTTAAGCTTTCTCCACAAAAAGCCTGATCGCTATGATCACCTAAGTGACCCATCGAAACCCAGTTATCATGCTGGTCATATACATCTCATGGGCAAAATCTCTCCTACATTAAGAACAAGTGTGACAATGTAGGCTCGGAGAGGAGATTCATAAACTTGACCCTTAAACAAACATTTGGCTGGGCCATCCGTCATACTATCGACGGACCCACTAGTCCGAACTTATCACTACTCATAAATAGCAGACGAATGCTACGAATCACAACAAAACATCACACAACGAACTATCAGGTTCAGAACATCCAACGGCCTAACGGCCCCACGAATAGGTCAGGATTCCAAACACTGGATAAAGCCGTCCAGGCACCACGAAACAAGTTCCCGCAAGTCTTAAAACAAAAAACAAATTAGACGAAAGCAGTCCCGAAAAATCTACTCATCCTCTTCCATCGGGTCCCGAACGAAGACCGGGACATCAACCAGGCACGGTTCCTCAGCGAACACATTCGTGTCCAACGAAGACAACCTAGACAGATCCTCGGTGATCTCGCCGACGAAGGCGTTGTAATCAGCATCGGCGTCCTTGTACTTCATCTGGCTCGCTGCCACGCCGGCCTCAACGTCATCAAACACAGACGGGTCCGCGCCTCTCAACGTCCGGGCCATCTGATAGGAGTTCTCAGCCTATCATAAGAATGAAGAAGAAAATTAGAACAAGTCACACACGTCATAGCTAACACACACATATAGCTAACCTGATGGTGAAGACACATCGGGCCACTGAACTCCTCCTTAAGCCTGACGACCTTGGCACGGGTGCTCTCAACGTGGTGACGGAACTTCTCATTGATCCCTTTCATCTGACCTTCAAGCGGCATAACTTTTGCTGCCTCCTTCGTTGCTTTCTTCTTATGACGGAGGGCCCGCTTCCCCTCTTTCTCCGCCCTGTCAGTCAAGCGTGCAACCTCCTCATCATAGCTAGCAGACTTCCCCTTCAGGTCGGCTAGTTGGTCTTCGTGGGACCTCTGGATCTTCCTGAGCTCATCATACTCCGCACGGGCCCCATGAAGATCAGCCTGGTACGCATTCACCAATGCGTTCTGATAAGCAATGAACTTCAACAAAACAACAACAAGTTAGTCCTGAGCAAAAAACNATCAGCCTGGTACGCATTCACCAATGCGTTCTGATAAGCAATGAACTTCAACAAAACAACAACAAGTTAGTCCTGAGAAAAAAAAACGATCCATAAAGCCAAGAGATCACTCACATCCATGCCAGCAGCGGATGCATTCATATACAAGTCTCGATGCTTTAGGGACCCCACCGGAACGAATGGCTCCCCGAACCGAACAACGCGAGCGAGGTAATCCGAGGCGACAGCACGCCTATCAAACTCCGGAGGAACAACATCCTCCTCGACCACAGATGGTTGAGCCTCTTTTGCCTTCCTTGTCCGCTTGCGCGGGCCATCCACGGCAACGCCCTTGCCCTTGTCAACTCTCGGGGCCCCACTAGTTGTTCCTCGCGACGAGCTGCCAGAACGTGCTGCATGACCCGCACGACCAACCTGCGACACTCTGGACTGTGCCTCGGTCTCACCAACAGTTTTCCCTTCAAGGATCATGTCCATAAGAGTCATCCTCGCCTTCGAAATCTCAAATGTGTTGTCTGAACGGATAAGAGATACGAAGCCGGTCCCACGAAAGCTAACACGGTCTACTCTATCCAAGGAAAAAGTCTTGTTCCAATTAGTGGAGTTCGCTCGTAAGGTCTGATGCAGCGACGACCAACCTTCAACTCCCATGAACGAGATGTGATGCTCCGCACAAACAAAAAAACAATGAAGGGTCAGATAAACATTCAAGCAATTTCACGAACAAAGCATGTAGCCTAAAGAAGCAACGCAGGTGGGCCAGACCTTTAGGGCCCCATTGAGACATAACTCGATGAAAGCCACCGCCCTCAATGGAGTGACGATCAATCTTGACGTAAAAGAAATGCTCATCCCAGTGGTGAACCTTCCCTGGAGACCTCGGATAATACAGTGGCCCCACTTCCCCGAGATAGCATATGTATACCGAGTCTTACTAGTGGGACTGATCGACAATGCATGGGATAGGAAATCGGATTTCACCGTGTCCCCACATTCGATGCAGCGAACCATGATCCCCACCAGATGTCGGAGTCTATTGGGAGGAAGCTGAGATATGCGTAGCTTATAGTTGGCTAAGTACTCGACGAAGAGATCCGGAAGAGGCAACCATAGCAACGCCTAATAAAAGAAGCTCTCCAGCAGACAGAAGTAGCCTGGAGGAGCACTCTCAATATGATCAGAAGGCGATGGGATGATGATCTCCACGTCATAAGGAATAAGAAACACTTTCCGAAGCTTGTCAATCGATAATCTATCAGACAATGTGGATCCATGCGGGTCCGGTGCAATCCTCCTCACATCCAGACGTTTGGCTTGGTTATTCAAGATGGCCCGCTCGGCCTCAATCATGGCCTTTACCGCATCATACTTGACGCAGAAATCGTCATAGGCATCCATTTCTGCCTTGATATCAATAGGTGGTTCCTCGGCGTCACCAAACGTAGGCAAAGGAGTATTATGGGGCCCGTAATCATCCGGAACGCCGTCGACCATGTTATCGCTACTCCCACTACTGCTGCCTGAAGAATTCGACAGTTCATCATCCGATATTTCACTAAGGAGACGCCTCCTTGGTCTGTGATTACCGCTACCCACGGAACACCCCTTAAGTACGTTATCTCCTAGGGTGTAGTTCTTAGAGGTCCCACCAGACACAATGTAGCCCGCACCTAACAGAGGGACGAAGCGCGCGGGACCAATGGACCCATCGTAGCCCGCGCACGGCATCGAAGCCCCTTCATCCTCGCGAGCTCCACCGGGCCAGGACCCACGATCGTAGCCCACACACCAAATGTTCTCTCCAGGCCCGCAAGCTTCACCGGGCCAGGACCCACGGTCGTAACCCACGTAACCTTCAACACCACACGACCGGGACCCAGCCTCAACGAAGCCCGCATGCCGTGGACAAGCTACCTCTCCCCCGCGAGCTTCAGTGGGGTCCCACCAGGGACGGAGCCCGCGCGCCAGGCAGCCTTCTCTCCCCCGCGAGCTACATGTTCTCCGAGACCCGCGCGACCTTCAACGATATCCAACCGGGACCCGTCTTCAATGTGTCCAACCAGGACGGAGCCCGCGCGCCGGGCGGCACCCTCTCCTTCGCGAGCTACATTTTCTTCGACGACACTCAACCGGGACCCGCTCTCGGCGAAGCCCGCACGCCACAATGCATCCTCTTCTTCACGAGCTTTGAAGTGGGCTCCACCGGCGTTGAAGTCTGCACGCCACGAAGCTCCGTCTCCCCCGCGAGCTTCGACGCGGGCTCTACCGGGGATGAAGCCCGCACACCAGACGGTCCCTTTCCGTCCTGCGAGCTTCACCATGGGGACCCGCAAGACGTTCCCTGCGACGAAGTTTCTCCTTGACCATGGCCCGTTTTCTCTCCTTCACCCATTCATCAAGGAACATAATGTCTTCTGCCTGATCCATCTCTCAGACTGCCAACTTTCTTTCTATGGATGGCAAGAAGAGGGAATGGAGAATGAATGGGAGGATGAACAAGGAAGATAGTGGGAAATGATGCAAAGAAGAAGATAAGATCGGTGAATAGCATTCCGAGATTATAACACTATCATAATGCCAAACTACGAAGTTCCTAAGTCCAGGAGGATTCAATGCTACAAACGCTTTGATTCTCAGCGATTCATCCAAACAAGGCAATTTCTACAAGTTTCTACCAAGGCTAAAATCCTAAAAACTATCATGTCACATCACGAAAAACACGAAGAACGAAAGAGAGAGAAAAGAGTTACCTGAAAAACTCTGGAGAACTTTTGAACTTCAACAAACTTTGCCTTTGGTAAAAATGAAAGGGGGGGGGGAGCCTCTTAAATAGAATAATTTGGAGGGAAAACCTCTACATGCATCTCGATTGACGCGTCAGGGCAAAACTCCATTTTCCGTATGGAATACGGTACGCGGCATGGCCCACGTAATGACTCATCGAAAAAAAAACGTAACGGTATGTGATCAGCAACCTTGCGCCAGTCTTCAGTCTTCAGGTTATACTCTAACTCTCCATAGCTAACAAAGCAATGTAGACTTGGGGGGCTAACTGTGGGGGTCAGATTCCACCCCCGAAGATTGACAGCATAAAACGGCTAAGTGTTTGCCACAAAACAATACTACATCCCACGAGCTAATCACATGTCCACACCATCGAACATTACAGTCGTGGAGTATCGATTGGTAAAGACACAAGCTCGCACGGACTATACGATCGGCACGACCCACGAACTACTGATTAAACTAAATTGTGTCTAGCTTTCAAAGACCTTGTACGCTATCCACAACTCTCGTTTGAGAAGTTATAGTACAGTTTAAGGATCAATCCATTTAGGAGAATGACTAACTCGATAGACACATCAAATTCCTATTAATCTAAAGCAA
>OVAP01006754.1:0-11417 GCA_900406295.1 Aurinia saxatilis
GATGAATCCCAATGCAAAGCAAACCAACAATGAAAGAAATCTAAAACAAAAAAAAAAAAAACGATGAAGAATCAAAAGAGAATGAAGAACAAGTGTTTATAGACTCAAAGGAGGCTTAGAATCTGTAATAGGGGGCTTAGAGTTCGTCCAAAAATCAAAAGATAAGTATTTATAGGGCTTAAAAACGTGTGGTCTTNAGTCCAAAAATCAGAAGAGAAATATTTATAGGGCTTAAAAACATGTGGGCTTGGGTTTCCAAAACGGGCCTCGCGGATGGAAATGACATGTCTTCAGTAAAACAGTCATATCTTCTTAACCGCTGATCAGAATGACTTGAAACCACCGTCAAACTGAAGCTAACTCAATTTGATATGTTGTATCAAAATTTGAGATTGAAATTCATACGAGAAGATTTTCATCTGACACGTTCTTTAAGGCACTTGAGACTGGTTCTGCATTGTTATTTCATTTGTTTGCTTTCCTTTTCCTCAAATCTTCATTACAAAGCTTCCATTCAAGCTCCCATGCATTAAACACCTGTTAAGACTCTAAACAAACCAAAAGACTCNCAATATATCAAAAATTTATTCCGCCAATCGAGCCTTACTTAAATTCTCCGCGAATTGCTCTAAATTCATATCTAACATATATTTATATCCTCCTTTCAGGATTCATTTTAAAGCTCTGTGGTGGAGCAACTCAAATGCATACTATACATCCAAAATTCTTAGATGGGATATATTTGGTTTATAACCCAAAACCAATTACGGGGAAAACTATAAATTACTCGTTGGCTTGATGCAAATCATTACTCACGGGCTCTGGAATTCACCAATATTACTAAGATGCATGGTGGGTGATCAATCCACAAACATCTTCTTGTAGCCATTAATAGATTCCAAATCTATTTGGTTGGTGAAAACTGTATTATCAGCTTATCTTATGAGTATGCAACAAAAAAATAATCTTATGGTTCTTTAATGAATGTTTGATTCTCTTTTGCATCTTCACTCATGGTCTAACTGGTTCATGTTAAATATTGTCTTAGCAAGTAAACTTCTGGTTTATTGTATCATTACAACCCAGAAAAGAATGCAGGTAACCTCTCCAAAATATTTATATCGCCTTGGCAAATATTTGTGATTTGAAGGTATTCCACACCTCCTTCACATGAGGTCTCAATATGATATCGATTTTGCGAAAATCATTAAAACTCAATAAATTTCGTTGAGACTTGGGAGAGTATAATGCCTCCATGATTTCAAATTTTGTTCCAATGGGCAATAATATATTTGCTCTTCCGGAGCTTTCAATGATTTTTTGACTCTCAGAGACAGTGCTCATACTATTTATTTTCATTATCATATTTGAAAAATATCTCTTATTTTTCAATAGGGTGTGAGTAGCTGCACGGTCAACTAAACATAAATTTTCACCATCTATTGTCAATCTTACTTGAAGGGAATTCATTTTCTTCAAATAAATAAAAATAGTGTTAATGTGTATATAACAAATAAGCAATCATGCATGAGAAAATGCATCTCAATAAAAATAATCTAATAATTTTATTAAAATGGAATCATCCAATCATTTAATTAAACTCAATCATTTAATAAAATAACCCAATCATTTAATTATACTCTATAGAAAAATTAATAAAGTATTATGCAAGTTTGATTACGTGTTGAATTAATCCAACCAATAATGTGTAAACGTTCCATTCCATAAACTTAAACTTATTACTTATATAATCCATCATAAGCCCACGACTCCATGAGTTCTAAACGTCTAAAACATATTGCCTTAGTTATTGAACTTAACCAAATCAAACCGAACATGTCTGATTAGTTGTAGTTCAATTGTGGTCCAACTTGTTTAAGATACATCTTATATAGGTAATAGGTTGCAAACAAAACTTTAAGACTCTCCACTGAGAGAAATCCTAATCAGAGGTGGTGATAATTTAATATTTTAAACATGTGTCTATCTATCTATAAAAAAATAAAATTACGAACTAAAATAAATCTGATTAATTAAACAATTTGGTTAACAACTTCTAAAGTGATGCAGTAAAGGAAGGATTAATGATGTTCATCTATTCTTCGAAATCTTATAACTAAATTTTATCTATTTGCTTAAAAGGCTCAAGTTCGTGCTGATAACGTGTTATGAAAAAGAATATGAGAGATGTGTGTATTCTATTAGAGAGGCAAACCTTATATAGATTACATAAGTAATTCCCAAATGGGCTTAGGCTAATGGATCTATAATGGACATCCATAAATGGGTTCATAATAGAATGATCTACATACTAAATTATGTATTCTCTTTCATATAGATAACATAATTATCTTTTGCTGGGGATTAGTTTTTGTCCAAAATATCTCTTGCAAGCACACAGGTCTCGCAGTAGTACTTAGGGATCGCATCCACAGAGCATAGAGTCACACAGTAGCACCTCAAACCTCACTCGAGCTAAGCAGCAAAATGAAATAGGTTTTTGGGAAACGATCGATCGGTCGTATGAACTGATCGATCGTTCAAACCACCTTTCGGTCGATTGCTATTTATGCGGTCGATCGATCAATGCCTGAAAATGCTAAAACAAATTAAACGTGAAAAAATTCAATATTAAAAGGCGTTAAGAAGACAGGCAATGCATCAGAGGATCACGGTTTGAATTATTCAGGATAGTAATTATGTAATTCCTAGTTTAGGCTATATATTTTATTTCACTAATAACTAACTATCCTTATGGCCAGGCTTAGCTAGTCTAGTTCAATTGGTATCCGAGTTAACTATAACATATATCCTTTCAGAAAGAGAACTTATGGGCTGATCAACCAATCAATCTATGCATTAAGTTTAAGAAATCAAATCCTACTAAACTGAAAAATAGAAAGGCTTTCACTATCAAGTTCTGGATCTTACTCTAAGTGGTGTATTAGTAGCAGATTTATCCTATCATTTGAATTAAGTATTGATATGAAAGTAAGCCTATAAACTTCTCATTACATAATCTTATTGCCTATATACCAAACCATGATTCCTCATAACAAAACCATATTATTAACTAAGAGACTACTCAGACATAACAAAAGTTGACATAAACATAATGAAAATTGCTTGTATTAAAAGGGTTCAGAATAGCTTCTCTAGAAATGCAGAGATTACAGACTTCTTCCTTGAAGAAATGATAAAAATAAATGAGAACAAAGAAATTGATAAAACTGAGAAATTATAAGCCTGGACGCCATGAAACTTTAGAGAATTTTCTGATGTTTCTCTCGGCCTTCAGTCTTTTGTATTTATAGGGGAGAGGGTCGAGTAGAGGGTCGAGAAGAATCAGGAGGAAGATTTGGATAGGAATCCAAATATTTGTGATTATCTTCAGTTGATCGATCGGTCGTAGCTATCCTGACCGATCGGCCGTGATCTTTCAACGCGATTCTGAAGATTCTGTATCTCCTGAGTTTATCTTCAACATAAACAAATATCTCCCCAAATGCAACGGTATATATCTGAATTTGTTCTGGAACCTTCTTGACAGAATGGGCTTCGATCGATCGATGGGCCTATGGTCCGATCGATTGGGCCTTCATGTCTTGTGGGCTTCTGGATACTCCTTCGGTAATTTGGGCTTAACTTCTTACTCCTGAGGAATATTGGCACGATTCCAAGCCCATGTGAAAGCTAACTCTCGTGACTTGATTGTCCTAACTCCTCACTTCATTCCAAAATGAACATCTCCTTCATCCGGGTCTGGACTTCCGATGTTGATTTGCTGGATTTGGTTGAAAATGCCCATTTGCAACCTAAAATATATTGTTTTCACAAAAATACTTTGTAAACACAAAAATATGAAATCCAGTAGTTTATGTTTTAAATTAAATAATATTTTTGATAAAAACACCCAAAAATTATATCGAAAAGCGGTAAAATATCATCACCATCAAATCCCATAGACTTAACTTTGTTCGTCCTTGAACAAACACATGCTAAGAAGGGAAATAAGATTGAAAAGTTAAGAACTCGCTTACTTGTACCACAACTTAGAGGCGCAGCTTCATGATGGTCATCTCGACAATCCTGCCAAAAGTTTTTGTCTCATACTCCCACCACAACTCTCCCAACTGGTCCAACAGGAATCTCAACCTGCAAATAACCTAAAGGTACCGATATTCTGACTCTTTACATTAATTTATTTTCGTGAGCTTCCTTACTGGAAAATATCAGCTAGGTAAAACAGGCTAGGTGTGTAATGAGAGGGGGATAATATTTAGAGGTGGGGTTAGTGTGTTTAGGTTTTACCGTACTCAAGAGAAATGTGATATATTTGCCAAAAAGTAAGAGAGATCGGACCACTTGATGGCACAGTTTCCCAATCATTCTCTCCTTAGCTCGGCTTGTTTCTCCCCTAGACTTATATTCTTCTGAGGAATCTAAAGTCTTCTTGAACATCCTCACACTCCTTTAAACGTATTCCACCTTTCTTCATTTTGATCCCTGATTTTCCTGGCCTTTTTGCTACAAGTATGGATCATAAAGCTTCCACATTTTATTTTATTTTTACAATGAAGCTTTCACCATAAGTAACAAGGCACAAATTTTACCTTAATTTTGATGAAATGTTACCAGGGAAATCAGCCTTGACACCTTTTCTTTGAATCTCCATGCATGTATTAAGAGCGTAGCATGCTCTTTGCCAGTCTTCACGAATGATTGGAAAACTGCGTTGCTCTCATCTCTGCGGTCGTTTTACACATACTGCATGTAAGACAAAAGAAAAAGAGAATGCATGTGGTTTGAAAAGAGGTTAGGTTTATGAGTGTGGAGCAACTTAAGATAAATTGACCATTCATGATCAGAAAGAGAGTGGTAAAGTGGATAACAAGTTCTGAATGGATTTGTTTTCCCTAAACTAATACTTCCAAGAACGATTTAAATTCCGGTTTAGGTCCAAATAAGATAGAGTCAAAAATAAGAATTATTAAAGTACGTGCAAATCGAGATGTGCTGGGGAAGCTTGAGTATAGGGTTTCTAAGATAAGTGCCTCGGGGCAGTCTTGTAAAAATGGTCACTAGGCTGTTGTTCCAATTGTGAGTAAGGTCCTTGTTCCAGACCTGGATTGACTTGATAGAACGCTTTTGACGCGATAATTTTTTTTTTTAAATGGGTGTAAAAGTACGTCAAAAGAAACAAACGAGTTAGATAACGAGGAATACCCCCCCCCAGACTTAAATAACATCATCCCCGATGTTGATAAGCTGTGAGAGCAAAATGGGAATTGAAATGGATTAAAATGGAGATGGAAAATGGTTACCTCGTTGTCTTCAAGTGTATCAAATGACCTTCTTTGTCTTATTGAAATTGAAAGGACTTTACAGGAATATGAGAGGATTACCGGACGAAATCAGTATATCATCATCTGTCGTGTTGAAATAAGGAAGTGTTCATCTCTCTGGGTCTTCATCAATCGATACAGCCCTCAATCGATCGAATCACAGCTTGATTCTCCTGATTTTTTACTCTCTCTTGATTAGTGTTGAAGCATGCAATATTCTCCTGGATCACCAGGTTATTCGAATCNGGGTCTTCATCAATCGATACAGCCCTCAATCGATCGAATCACAACTTGATTCTCCTGATTTTTTACTCTCTCTCGATTAGTGTTGAAGCATGCAATATTCTCCTGGATCACCAGGTTATTCGAATCAGTGACCTCTGGTTTTCCATGTAAAAAGTAAAAATGAGCTTGTGAACTGCAAACGATTGATCGATTGTTGTTTAAGGTGATCAACCGATTCTTCATCCTCGTGGTTGAATCATTGAATCCTATTTCCTAAGACATGAACAAATGCATTAAAAGTAAACTTAATCTAAGACAAATTAGTAGGTTGCTTCCCACTCAGCGCTTTTGTTTAATGTCGGTTAGCTCGACATGGTTTGGAGATTTTTAGTTCTCTGGTGGGTGGTCAGACGGTTGAGGCTCCTCCTCACTCAGCTTGGGTTTCTTTTCCGGTCTTGGGTCTTCCTGGAAAAGTTTTCTCCTGACTGGAGGTCATGCAAATTCCTTGACATTCACTGGGTAGTGGACCGTGTCATCGACATGCTTTAGGCACACGCTTCCCCTTTCCAAGTCGATTGCTGGACCTGCGGAACACTAGAATGGTCTAGCAAGTAACATTGTTGCTTCAACCTTTGGTCAGTGTTCATGATGAAAATCAGTAGGAATAAATGCATTACCTACTTGAACAATAATGTTGTAGGTGATTCCTAAAATATCTCCGGGAGTGGTATTTGCTAGGGTTACCCTTGCGAAAATTTATGAATGGAATAGGTACCTAACTTGTCAGCATCAGTCCTTGACATGAGAATTAAGCAAGCTCCTGAGTCACACATGGTGTTTTTGAAAGTCAGCCCCTCGATGGAGATTGGGATAGTGAACTTCCCTGGATCGTCTCTCTTCTTGCGCAGCTTCATGCGCGGATTAGTACTCCTTTGTGCCTTCACATCTCCTAATGGTCCTTCGAATGGGCAGAAGAAATCTTGCAATGGATAGACATCCCAAGCCTCCTCGGCGGAGAAGTTTGGAGGGATTCTCGTTACTTGATTTTCGAAATGTGGAAGAGGTTTGGTTTAAGCAGCAGTTTGGCCTCTTTAGGCAAGGCTGGGGTGTCTTCTACTTCTGAAATTTCTTCATCAGACGAGTAGTTAAGTCCTTTCTCATCTAGAGCCCAGTCGATCATCCCGATGTGTAGAGGTATTTGGTCAGTCTCCACTGGTCACTCGATGGTATTAGTTGCCATCGATCGATTGCCACCTTCCCTGGCTTTCTCTATCTTCATCACATCTATCTGTCCTTCCCGATCACAGTACTCAGGTGTGCAGGAGTTTCCCAGTTTGGCATCTATCAGCTGGATGGTTTCCATGATGGGTTTCAGACTCTCGTCGATTGATTCCATAAGTGCATCGATCGATTGGCTGGGTGGTGTATTCCAAATCTCGGCCTCTGGTTTGATCGATTCTACTAAGTCCTCGAGTCTCCCGATGCGTCTGTGGACTCTACTGAAATCATCCTTGTACTGAGTCTTGTCATTCCTCAGGCTAAACCTTATGAAGCGACCTTCTCTTGTCCTTTCATATAGCCTTCTCTGGTTCTATCCTATCCACTCCTTATGATATTCCTGAGCATCTTGTAGTTCCTTAATTTTGGTGGTCAGGGAGTTGATCTTCTGATTCATCTCATAAGTGCGATGGTCTAGCTTTACTTCAATCCTTTCTTCAAAACTCCTTTGAGCAGCTAGGAATTGTGCCAGCATCTCCTTCATTCTAGTGTTTGAGAACGCCGACCGGAGTGGACGGGGAGTTTGAAATTTTTTACTCTCTCCTCCATAAGTATGGTAAGAGTCAATAATCCTAGACCCTTGGGATGGATCTGAGAAGCCACCGTGAGGGTTCCGAGGTTGGTATGATCTCTTAGGAGACGAGAAATGCATGTAGGGGTCATCACCAACATCATTGTTTTGATGAGCCATGAGTGGCTACCTGAAACAAATTAAAAAGAATTTAAAATGCAAAAACAGAAAATAAATAAACTAAAAATGAAATAAAAGAAAAGCTTAGTCTGGAGTTCGATTGTTATGCTAGTGGTCACTGTTGCTCCCCGGCAACGGTGCTAGAAAACTTCATGGGATTAGTTTTTGCCCAAAATATTTCCTGAAGCGCACAAGTCTCGCAGTAGTACTTAGGGATCGTATCCACAGAAAGCAGAGTCACACAGTAGCACGTCCAACTTCACTTGAGCTAAGCAGCAAAATGAAATGGGTTTTTGGGAAACGATCGATCGGTCGTATGAACTGATCGATCGTTCGAAGCACCTTTCGGTCGATTGCTGATTATGTGGTCGATCGATCAATGCCTGAAAAACGCTAAAACAAATTAAACGTGAGAAAATTCAATATTAAAAGGCGTTAGGAAGTCAGGTAATGCATAAGAGGATCACGGTTTGAATTATTCAAGGTAGTAATTATGTAATTCCTAGTTTAGGCTATATAGTTTATTTCACTAATGACTAACTATCCTTATGGTCAGGCTTAGCTAGTCTAGTTCAATTGGTATCCGAGTTAAATCTAACATATATCCTTTCAGAAAGAGAACCTATGAGCTGATCAACCAACCAATCTNAGCTGATCAACCGATCAATCTAGGCATTAAGTTTAAGAAATCAAATCCTACAAAACTAATAAATAGAAAAGCTTTCACAAACAAGTTCTAGATCTCTTACTCTAAGTGGTGTATTAGTAGCAGATTTATCCTATCATTTGAATTAAGTACTGATATGAAAGTAAGCCTATAAACTACTCATTATATAATCNTGAAAGTAAGCCTATAAACTACTCATTACATAATCCTATTGCCTATCTACCAAACCATGATTCCTCTTAGAAGAACTTTATTCCTAACTAAGAGACTACTCAGACATAGCAAAAGTAGACATAAACATAATTAAAATTGCTTGTATTAAAAGAGTTCAGAATAGCTTCTCTGGAAATTCAGAGATTACAGACTTCTTCCTTAAAGCAATGATCAGAATAAATGAGAACAAAGAAACTGATAAAACTGAGAAATTATAAGCCTAGACGCCTGAAAACTTTAGAGAATTTTCTGATGTTTCTCTCGGCCTTCAGTCTTCTGTATTTATAGGGGGAGGGTCGAGTAGAGGGTCGAGAAGAATCAGTAGGAAGATTTGGATAGGAATTCAAATATTTGTGATTATCTTCAATTGATCGATCGGTCGTAGCTATTCCGACCGATCGGCCGTGATCTTTCAAGGCATTTCTGAAGATTCTGTATCTCCTTAGTTTATCTTCACTGTAAACAAATATCTCCCCAAATACAACGGTATATATCTGAATTTTTTCTGTACCCTTCTTGACAGAATGGGCTTCAATCGATCGATGGGCCTCTGGTCCGATCGATCGGGCCTTCATGTCTTGTGGGCTTCTGGATACTCCTTCGGTAATTTACGCTTAACTTCTTACTTCTGAGGAATATTGGCACGATTCCAAGCCCATCTGAAAGCTAACTCTCGTGACTTGATTGTCATAACTCTTCACTTCATTCCAAAATGAAAATCTCATTTATCTGGGTCTGGACTTCCGATGTTGATTTGCTGGATTTTGTAGAAAATGCCCTTTTGCAACCTAAAATGCATTGTTTTCACAAAAGCACTTTGAAAACACAAAAATGTGAAATAATTTATGTTTTAAATTAAATAATTTATTTGATAAAAATACCGAAAAAATCATATCGAAAAGCGGTAAAATATCATCACTGTCATCTATATACTAAATTATATATATAGGTTACATCATCATCCATTATTTACTTGACATAAATTTTATATTTCAAACTTAACTATGTGAAATTTACTTAAATTGTATATTTCAAACTTAATTATGTGAAACATCACTTGTGAAATAAATGTTGACCTCTAAAATTTGGGAAATAAAATAATCGTTTTCCCACACAATTACTCTAGTTATATGTCTATCAATAACGAATCAATACGGAGTCTTGACATTTTTACAGAAATGTATGTATGTGTTTTTTTTTCTTAATACTATATTTTACTATCTGTTTTGCTCTTAACGGTTAAAAATATCGACGTAATTGAATTGGATTCAACACATACTTTTCCATTCGTAGATGATGTCTCTTTCAAGAAAAATATACTAAATTTTGTTTAAAATATTCAATTAGTGGTTGTTTAAACTTTTTGAACTTTGTTTTTTAGTTGAATGATAATATATTTATTGTAAACATTTAAAAAAAAATTAATACGTGAAAATATATATATCCTATATATAATATAAAAATATTACACTTTTTAGCAATTTCTGACAAACTGCCATGTGTTCCTGATCTCTGTTAATACGAATATCGACTTGTGTAGATACACGTACTATCGTGTTTCCTGCGCTATCTATACAAACTAATTCTCTCTTTAATCCGCCACACAAACTAATATTTTCTACATACAACTACACAAACTAATCTAATTCTCTTGGGATCCCCAAACCGGTCGACAAACCGGTTTTAAATTTTTGAACCGAACCGGGTTTGACAATTAACCAAACCACACAAACTAATCTCCTCTTTAATTTACTACACAAACTAATATTTTTTGTATACAACTTCACAAACTAATCTAAATCTATTGGGATTCCCAAACCGGTCGGCAAACCGGGTTTAATTTTTTGAACGGAACCGGAATTGGCAATTAACGAAATTTAAAAAAGAAAAAAAAACTCAAACCTGAATCCTAGGGAACTCGAACTTAAACCTCATACCTAAAACCATGATCCAAGACCACTAGACCACAACAAATTTGTCGTTATACTTTCTCATAGGTGTTTATTAAACCCTTTTCTGAATTGTCTTAATAAACAAAAAAAATTCCAGGGTGGGGAATTGAACTCATAATTCCCCCCCCCCCCCCCGCTGNAATGGAGCTCGCACACATACCACTACGCTGCATCTATCATATTTCCGCATTTTAACCACAAACTCGCATACATCGTTATTAAATTTATTATATGTTATGTAATTATTATTATCATTATTAGTATTATTATTATTGATTATTCTTTGATATAATTTTATTAGTGTTTATTATTTTAAGGAATTTTATAATTTTGGTTATTCTTGTTTTATACGATGAAAATATTATATACTACTACAATATAATCAATAGTAAGAAGACAAAATTATATAAAATTAAGACAAACATAATATTTTTGTCGACACATATAATAATATTAAGAAAAATAATTAATCATAGAATTATCATAAAAATGAAAATAATAATAATAATATTAATATTAATAATAATAATAATAATAATAATAATAATAATAATAATAAAAAAACATATAATGAAAACAATATTGAATTTAATAATGATGTATGCATTTTTTGCTTAAATATAAAATGTAAAAGAATACAATATGTTAGATGCGGCGCCGTGGTATATGTGCTACATTTCGGAGAGGAGTTTGAGACTTCAGTTCACCAACCGACCGAAATTTTAGTTTCATAAGACAATTTGGGAAAGGGTTTAATAAAACCGAGGGAAAAATATTAACGATAGATAGATGTGTTGTGGTCTAATGGTCTCGGATAATGGTTTTAGATGAGAGGTTGTGATATGTTGCATTTTAGGACTGTTTTCATGGTTGTTTTGCATTCATTTTGATCTAGTTTTGACTCATTTGTTGATAGTTGACCTTGCATTAGCTACATTTTGCATTTTGACTTGCACNGACCTTGCATTAGCTACATTTTGCATTTTGACTTGCACTTAGTACTTAGACTTGCATTCTTGTATTTGCATAGCATATTTGCATGATTT
>OVAP01006755.1:0-11417 GCA_900406295.1 Aurinia saxatilis
TGAAATCACCACGGTCGGATCGTCGTTCGTCGGCAAATCATACAGAGAGCTTGTTCTTCTCCTCTCCAATGTCACTATGGTCGTGTTTGTGATTGTCAGGATCGCGTTCGTGTCAGTCGGAATCGTGTTCATGTTCGTCGGAGTCGGGTTCGTGTTCGTATTGCTATTGTCGTCAACCATTTTCAAGCTTCTTTGTTAAAGAAAACAATTGAGAAAAACAGAAAAATAAACTCAGTAACAAATAAATCAGGCTCTGATACCATGAAGAAATAGAGAAAGGCAAGAAGAAATATCGAAGAAGTTTTCTGTATATTCCAAAAGAAGAGTCATACACACTTATATACATCAACAACGTATCTCAACTAATAAATATAGACAATCATGTGAAATCTGTAACACATATTAAGAGAGCTAATTACACGTGATTGCTGGACTTGTGGGATATAATATATTGAAGATATGATATCCCAATATTCAGCCTTTTTAGCTTTTCAAGAAATTGAATATATATATATATATATATCGATATGTATGACTCGTGGTTCGCGAGGCAATAAGATATTCAATTTCCGTGAATCTAAAAAATAATATTTTTGTTGCACTATTTTTCTAAAAGGCAATTTTCTAGAATACCATATTTTAAAATGTAAGAAGTAAACAAGAAGCAAAAGAATCAATTTTAATTATATTACATATGATTTTAAATCAATTGCTTTACGAATAACAGTTTTATGGTGCAGCTCTCTTTGCAACCACTCCACGATGGACGGTTGTACATACACCACATCTATGATGGACAACTCTCTGTGCTACTCACGAGACCACGACGAGCAAATATGCCTTGTGTAAACTATATATGTCTCTTCTTTTTCTTTTAAATATCAATAGAATCTTTGACGACAAATATGTAGCGTAAGTTTCAAAAACCCACCAATTTTTTTATTTAAAAAAAATACCATTAAAAATTTTAATGTTCCCAAAGTACCATAAAACTTAAATTAATCTTTAAATATTTAAAAGTAAATCTTAAACCCTCAAAACTAAACTTTAAACTCTCAAAAACCTTAAATCTAAAATAATTAAGCTAAACCAAAAATTTAAATTATCAACGCTTGAAAATCATTTTAATGATAAACCTAGACAGAAACTATACGATATGCATCCGTGGTGGTGGTTCTCATGGCCGTGGTAAAAAGGCTCACCACATTAGGATCCCCTAACGAGGAATCCTCTGACTTCTCTTTCATTTAAATGCTTTCATACTATGAGTACTTCTCCAAACTTATGGCCTAAAAACCATAGGGTAATAATTAAACTTCTCCAAACTTATGGCCTAAAAACCATACTATGTACCCTATATTTTTCCTGCATTTCAATAGTAAAACTGTTTCAAAAAAAAAAAAATTATGATAAGTATTACCTCATCGTGATTCTTTTTAATCCTTCTTATGAAGAAGTCAGTTCAGGTAGCCACACTATATGATTTTTTTTTTTTTAAACAATAGTACTCATATACACTAAATCGCAATTATGGCCATAACGAACAACTATTCCCAAATCCAATCATAAATCGGATACTTATAAATCAAATACTTATGTAATTTTTCTTTTTAATGTTTTTTAAAATTTGATTCTAATTTGTATTTTGAAATCATAAAATAAATAACATATAATTTTGACGCAGATGTAGAAATCATTGAATAATATAGGATTTTGATTTGTATTTCAAGTCCATTAAAATACCAATACATAATACTTGGCCATATAATTTTTGTTTTCTTCTCAACTTTATTCTTGATTAAAATAAAGGAGGCCAGAGCCCAGGGGCGGATCTATTAAACACCAAAGGGGTGCACATGCACCCATAATATTCTTAAAAACCTAATGTATTTGTTAAACAATCTTGTTTGTGCACCCATTATAAATAATATTTTTGCACCCATAAAAATTAGACAAAGTCTAAAGGAAAAAAAAACAAAGAAATGAGATCCATAAACATAACAAAAACAACTTAGTTCATTCAGCGAAAGAGCAATAAATTTAATTCTAAAGCCCATTCATAATTTTAATTTAAATATAATATTATATTTTAAAATTATATATTTAATGTTAATTAATTTAATATTTGTGCACCCGATAAAAATTTGGTATGGGCCTATGACAGTACGAACTACACCGAAACAGAGGACACACAAATCTTAGGGGATCCTTCCCGTGACATGGATTGAATATATAAAAGCCTTTTCTATGATCTTACCGTATCATGGATTGTGGATCTCAACTCTCAAGGTTTGATATAGTACATCTTCGTGATATAGTGGCAATTGGCATCATGTGATTTCTTTTTTGGAGTTTTCCGTTATTGTTGGTTTTTTTTTAACTTTGAGCCACGTTCTTAAAGTTATATCTATACAGTCCACATGTGCGTGAACAACCACCAAACAAGGAGATATGCTTGCCGGTAGCTTCTTCGATTACGAGGAGCTAGAATGATTTCTATAATTATTTATCATATAATTGATCATATTCCCTATTGAAAATATCAAATATTTTATATTGTTTATTTTTTCTCTATGAAAAGAATCATTTAATATGTACTTAAAAACAGTTCAATAAATTATGAAAAAGTTTGCAGAATAGAGAGGGTGGAAATATCAAATAACATCACAATATATATAGAGAAATTATATGAACTAACCCAGGTTAATTTGCAAAGTGGACAGTGGCATTTTTGTAAATATTTTGTCTATGCTGTGCATAACCAAAATGACTAAAATACCCCCACCTCATCTTTGTTCTCTTTGCTCTTCATCATCGATGATGGATTATTATTATTATTTTTGGTTGAGAAGAACAACAATTAAGACCCAAATACGTTCAATCAACAACCAGCATCATAAGAATTAAGACTCTCCTCTCCACCTCCTCATATCATTTTCCTCTCGTTCCACCGCCCGCTTCCATCGCCACCACTATAAACGCCAACAACAAGTGCCCTCTCTCCCTCTCGCCTCTGGCAACGATTACCTTCTCTCTCCGTCGACACTTCTTCTGCCATCCCAGATTTTAAATTCCTTGTTTTGTTCGATGGAATCGTTAGATTATTGTGTGGACAAATAACATGTTGTGTGGCCAAATAACATGTTATGTATCTGAATTACATGTCATTTATATATCTCGATATCTAATGTGTATTCAGACTACATGTTATACGGATAACTAACATGTTATCCGGAGAAATAACATGTTATGTATCCAAATTACAAATCTATATATATATCTCGATATTTATTATGTATTCAGATTACATGGTATGCG
Organism: Aurinia saxatilis; assembly: GCA_900406295.1. Lineage (NCBI taxonomy): Eukaryota > Viridiplantae > Streptophyta > Magnoliopsida > Brassicales > Brassicaceae > Aurinia > Aurinia saxatilis. The sequence continues at coordinate 3,319 of OVAP01006755.1, forward strand.
GACAACTAACATGTTACGTGGACAAAGAACATGTTATGTATTCAAATAACATGTCATTTTGTGTATCTCAATATATTTGTGTATCCTGATTAAATGTTAAGTTGACAAATAACATGTTATGCAGACAAATAACATGTTATTTTTAATAATTATACATGATTTATTATTATAAAAACCGACAAAATAACATGACATTTACTAAAATAAGATGTTACATCTCATAAATCTGTTTCCGTTTTTTTAGTGAGGGTATTTTCGTCATTTTGACACCCCTTCTCTCACTTGTCTTGCAAAGTCTCCCCAACTTTTCCCATCCCCCTAATTATTTCCCAATCCATGGGTAGTTGGCAAATTCACTCATCTATATATTCATAAAACATCTACTTCTCCTTTTCTTGCCAACATAAATTTTTGTTGGTTCCATAAGCCAAACCGGAAAAACAAAGTATACATGATATATCACATGCAACAAAGGAAATACTAAGAAAGTAAGAATCACAAACTCGTCTAGTTCGATAGCAAAGACTGGTCAGTCGAAAGGGGAGGTCATCATATTCATAAGGTATGTCGAATCTGTAAAAGAAAAAACTGATATTAGCTGTTGGGGTCAGCATGCACTCCATATTCCACAGCAATGCCTCAAACTCGGAATGAAAAATGGAGATACTCTGGCGTAAGTTCTGGCAGCCCACAAGATTCATGAAGCTTTCCAAGATTCATAAAATATCTTATATTCTAAAAGAAAGAAAACTTTAAAGTATCTATATTTTGGAAACGAAAAAGTGTATGATAACTACTATTTGTTAAGTGACCTTAGTCTAGTGGCAAGTGGTAAGTCCACTGTGACTAGACACCACTACAGGAAATTTGACTATCCTTAGCATTAGAAGATAGCGGTTTTTCGTATATGTTATGGTAGATGATATATTGCGTTTTTAACACTTTTTTACATTTGTTTTTAACTGTTTTTCGAGTCTTTTAGTGTCATTTTAGAGTCTTAACAGGTACAAACACGTTGGGGTTTGGATTTGAGATTCAAGATGATGTTGTGAGCAAAAATGTAAAGATTCACCCAATTTGGAGATGGATCGATCGATCCATGTTATTGAAAAAGGCACAAAGCATCCGGAGATCGACATGCACGCGGAGATTCTGCATAGATCGATCGATCCTTAGTTGGATCGATCGATCCATGTGCGGGTCGATCAATCCGACTACGGATCGATCGATCCATGCTCGATCGAGGTGTATTTTTGGAAACTTGTCAATCATCAGATTGACAAAAAATTACCTTATTTTGATGGATGCTGCACGAAAACCCTTCACTATTTAGCCATTTCTGAGCCTCCACAACAGTTTAGACAAGTTTTTTATTTCTCTTTTTTAGATTCAAACATTTTACTTTGATTGTTCTTCAATTTTCTTGAGATTTTGTGATTGCCTCTTGGAGATTCTTTGGAGGCTGTCAGTTTTCTTTCATTTCTTGCATTCCCTACTGTTGAGAAGTGTTCTTCAACCCTTTGTTCTTTTGTATTTTCATATTTTTATTATTAATAAAATATTATTCAGTATTTTTGTGTTCTTGATTATGTTCTTCATTACATATTATTTTCTTGTTAGTTTAGTCATGAGTGAATAGTTAGGTTGTTAGATCTAGTGAGTTCATGGATTGTTAAGTTAGTAACTGGATGTAAATAGGTAGATGTGTAGAGAATTCCCTCCTAATAAAACCTTAAAGCCCAAACTAGAATTGATCACCTAGTTTATGTTCTTAGGATCTCCTATTAAACGAAAGTGTAGTAGGATTCTTGAAACCTTATTAGGAGAGCAGATTATCCTTAGCCAACGAAAGTTGACGCTAAGACAAATTGTGAACAAATCAAATCTGCTATAGTAAAACTCTCTAGCTAGTTTAAATCCAAATGAAAGTTTAGGCATTTAAGTAGTCAAGAGAAGTGATTGGTACCACGAAACTGGACCAATCTAGAATTATCTTTGAGTTGGAATTGAGTAGAATTAGAACCTGAATAAATATCCAGTTTAGTGTTAGACAATCCATTGATCATCCCTAGGTGTCTAGCATTTTATTATTATTGAATTTAAAATCCATAGAAAAATTAGAAACCAAATAAAAACCCTTTGGATATTCGGTTTAGCTTGATTAATTAAATTAATAGGTTACAATGTAATTGTTGGGATTTGTGGATTTCGATCCTTACTACTTCATTGATACATTGTAGTTGTCAAGGTCTTTTTAAGTAAAATAGACTACTTATTAGTAGAGTTAGCGTAAATTTTTCCATAGCATTCGTTTAGTGACAAACGCTATGGTATGTTCGGCGCGAAAAATATTTGTCTTCCCGCTTACTGTCCAAGCTAAACGTAAATACTATATATAGCTAGGAAACAATACAAACCTTTATGAAGACCAAAATAAAACATAATCAAAACAGGAGATTAAATGGATTTAGTATTTGCGCTTATCCTTTATTACGATATCAAATCCGATACACCAAATATTCCAAAATATTCTGTAATTAATTAAGATACGATTATGATTTGGTTGTACTCATATATATACCTCTGTACATATCAATAGAACGACACAGTGAATTCACCTAAATATCTTACATGGTATCAGAAGCAAAAACTTAGCCACCAAGTTAATTGCTCTCGATCCATTGTTTTCTCATTTCTTCTACATACACATCTTCTTCTCCTCTGTCTTTCTTTCTCACCCTCACCTTCTCAATCCTTTTTATTCTCTCTATCCACCCTTCTTCTCTTGTTACTTTCTCCTTCTGTCTCTCTCTTGTTTCAATCGTCGTCTTCGTCTCCCCTTGTTATTCTGCTTCTCTTTGTTTTCATCAATGGCCGCATCTACAAGAAACGAAACCGACCGACCGTTTGGGATTTTTCAGATCAAGGCCTACATCCCTATTGTCCTTGACATGAACAAACTCAACTATGACGTATGGCGCGAGCTCTTCGAGACACACTGTCTCACTGTTGGCGTGTTAGGACATCTTGATGGCACTTCTCTACCCACCACTGCCGCAAACACTCAATGGAAAGAACGCGATGATCTTGTCAAAATGTGGATCTATGACACCATCTCGGATTCTCTCCTTGACACCATCTTGAAGAAACAAAGCTCTGCCCGTGATCTCTGGCTCACATTGGAAAACCTTTTCCGTGACAATAAGGAGGCACGCGCTATCCAACTCGACAACGAACTCCGCACCATCACCATCGGTGACCTCAAGGTTCATGAATATTGTCAAAAGATCAAGACACTATTAGATCTCTTGGCCAATGTTGACTCCCCTGTTCCGGAAAGAGCCCTCGTGATGCACATGCTTAATGGACTCACAGTCAAATTTGATTATGTCCTCAACGTCATCAAACACAAGAGTCCGTTTCCGTCTTTCACTGAAGCTCGGTCGATGCTCATTGGCGAAGAAGATCAGCTTAACAAACAAGTGAAACCATCCATGACGCACCAACAAAATCCCTCTGCCCCGGCTATCCTCTATACCAAAGATGATGCTCGTCCTCAGCCTCATCACACCGGCGGTCGTGGCTATCGTGGTCGTACAAATCGTGGAGGCCGGAACCATAACAATCGCGGACGAGGTCGTCATAACACCTACCAGTGGCCCGAACAAACATGCCCCGCACCTTGGAGTTATGGCAATCAGTACTGGCAGCCACCGTACAATCACTCGGCTCCACCACAATATCAGCAACCAAGCACTTACCAGCCTATACTCCACCTCCAAGTTCTGGCCCATCCAGCATTCTTGGGCCTGGTCCATTTAGGCCAACTGGAGAGGCCCATCTTGCTCACACCGCTCCACCGTTGGGTTCCACAACGTATCCTCCTCAGTTCTTACCAACAACTTTGACTCATGCCTTCAACACTCTGAATTTGCAAGAGCCACATGACACCAACTGGTATATGGACTCCGGGGCAACATCTCACATCACCGGACAACAAGGTAATCTCACTTCTCTTTTAAATATGAGCTCTGTTCCGTCCATTACTGTTGAAAATGGGTCCTTAGCTCCTGTTACGGCCAGAGGAAATGGTATTCTTCCCTCACCATCCCATTCGTTTAAGCTTCTAGATATTCTTGTGTGTCCAGCCATCATTAAAAATTTGGTTTCAGTTCAAAAATTTGTAACTGATAATTCATGTTCTGTTGAGTTTGATCCATTTGGTTTCTCTGTTAAAGATCTCCACACACAAGCCACACTACTTCGATGTAATAGCGAGGGACCTCTCTATTCCGTCACACCATCTCCACCATCACTTCCGCAACATGCTTTCCTTACCTCTACTGGTTCTACTTCTCAGTGGCATTGTCGCTTAGGCCACCCTAATAATACCATTTTACAGAAACTTCTTGCTTCTCTCTCTATTCCCTACAATAACACCGACTTGACGTCGTTGTGTCAAGCGTGTCAACTTGGTAAACACATTCGGTTACCTTTCCTTGACTCCAAAACCTCAGTTTCTCATCCTTTTGAGATTGTTCATTCCGATATTTGGACATCACCTATTTTAAGTGTTAGTGGGATCAAATACTATCTACTATTCTTAGATCATTTTTCTCAATATGTCTGGATTTATCTGCTTCATCGAAAAAGTGACACTTTTGGAAAGTATTTGCATCTTTCTAATTATGTGCAGACTCAGTTCCAATGCAAGATTAAATCCCTACAATGTGACAATGACTGTGAATTTAACAATCGTCAACTCAAAGAATATCTTGCGTCGGAAGGCACCACTCTTAGCTTCTCTTGTCCATACACCTCACAACAAAATGGCAAAGCCAACGGATGCTACGTACTCTCCACAATCTTGTACGTACACTTCTGATACAAGCATCGATGCCCCTCTCTTACTGGGTCGAAGCATTGCATACCGCCACCCATCTCATCAACATCCTTCCTACGACATCGATCAATAATCAGGTCCCATCTACCAAATTGTTTGGCAAACCTGTTGACTACAATCACCTCCGCACATTTGGATGTCTATGTTACCCAAATCTGCTACCAATAACACCTCACAAGTTGGCACCGCAATCCAATCCATGTGTCCTCCTTGGGTATCCCACTGAACACCGTGGCTACCGATGCCTCGAGCTCTCCACACGAAGAATCATTCTTTTCCCGTCATGTCACATTCGATGAAGCATCCTTCCCCTTCTCAAGTTTCTCGTCCCCCACATAAACAACCGCTACTTCCGTTCCTTTCATCGCTCCGTCTCCAATCTTCAAATCAATCCCTCACACCCCTCCTTCTCCACCTCCTTTTCCACCTCCGTCTCCTTCTGCTCCTCCATCTCCTCCTCCTCCTCCTCCTTCACCTCCCCACCCCCTTCTCCACCACCTCCTCCTCCATCACAACCTCCTCCCCTTCTTCCTCACCATTCTATGAACACTCGTAGTAAGAATGGTATAGTTAAAAAGCGAGTTCCATTGTGTCTCCATATCGATACAATTTCTCCTCTCCCTTCCTCTCATGTGCATGCTGCTAAGGATCCCGATTGGGACAATGCTATGGATTTAGAACATGATGCTCATATTGAAAAGAGAACATGGGATCTTGTGCCAAGACCAAAGGCTACTAACATTGTTCGTTCAATGTGTTTATTCAGGCACAAATTTAATGCAGATGGAAGATTGTCCCGATATAAAGCGCGTCTTGTGGCCAATGGACGCTCTCAACAACAAGGCATTGACTGCGATGAAACATTCAGCCCAGTAGTGAAACTAGCAACCATACGCTTCATCCTTCATGCCACTTTATCCCTTGACTGGCCTCTACATCAGCTTGATGTCAAGAACGCTTTTCTTCATGGCAATTTAGAAGAGACGGTCTACATGCATCAACCACCTGGCTTTCGTGACAACACCAAGCCTGATCATGTTTGTCTTCTCCGATGCTCTCTTTACGGACTCAAACAAGCATCTTGGACATGGTACACCACATTTGCTGTTTTTGCTCGCAAGAATGGCTTCATTCAAAGTTCCTCTGATCAGTCTCTCTTTGTGTTAAGTCGTGGAAATGACCTTGCGTACATTCTCCTCTATGTGGATGACATTGTTCTCACAGCCTCCACCACAATGCTTCTGAATCAGGTCATTACCCAACTCAGTTCTGAATTTGACATGACTGATCTTGGCCCTTTGCATCACTTCTTAGGCATCTCGGTTACACGCACAAAAGATAGTCTCTTCCTACACCAACAAAAATATGCGGCTGACATCCTTCACCGTGCCAACATGAGTGATTGCAATCCTTGCCTCACACCCGTAGACACAAAAACTAAGCTTGCTGCTGATGATGGACCGCCTGTTACAGACCCCACTTTATATCGAAGCTTAGCTGGAGCTCTTCAATATTTGACCTTCACTCGACCGGATATATCCTTCGCCGTCCAGCAAGTATATTTGTTCATGCATGATCCTAGAGAGTCTCATTTTAATGCTGTCAAACGCATCCTACGCTACATTAAGGGCACTATATCTGATGGCTTGTGCCTCTACCGCTCAAATCTCACCAATATTGTTGCATATTCTGACGCCGATTGGGCCGGCTGTCCATCTACTCGTCAGTCAACTTCGGGCTATTGTGTTTTTCTCCGTGATAGTCTCATCTCCTGGTCATCAAAACGCCAACAAACAGTCTCCCGCTCAAGTGCCGAGGCTGAATATCGAGGAGTGGTGAATGCCGTTGCTGAAGTCACATGGATACGCACATTGCTGGCCGAGCTCAAGATCCCCATTCAACAAGCAACTCTGGTCTACTGTGACAATGTCAGTGCCATCTATCTCTCGTCTAACCCTGTTCAACATCAACGGACAAAACATGTCGAAATAGACATTAATTTTGTTCGTGAACGAGTTGCTATTGGACAAGTTAACTTTACTAATTTAATTTTTACTATGTCTTCTGTCCCATCAACAATTTTATTGGGATCCCGCTATCATGGAGATGGTCCGAGCAGCGTTCGAGAAGAAGGCTGCGGACCGGCTCCTTAATCAAGTGGGCCGATGGAAGAGCAAGTGGTTGCAGCAGGGTGACCATGCGAAGCCAGTTTGGTTCTGCCCAACCGTTTGGGCAGGACTAGTCGAGTATTGGCGACGCCCAAGTCCCAGGAGCGGAGGATTCAGACCCAGTCTGCTAGACTCACTCCGCCTATTCTAGGGGAGGGTCCGTCCAGACATGGATCCGGGCAATGGTCATTTCGACGACGTGAGCGGGAAATTGTAAGTCCCAATTTGTTTCCCTTTTATCATTGTTAATTACAATTGTTAAATTTATAATATTTAACTTTAACTTTCTATTTTTTTCCATAATGCAGGCCGAGAAGAAAAAGGCCCCGGCAACCATAGTCGATGTTTGGGAGCAAACGTATCGGAAGTCCGATGGTACTTGGTTCTCCAAGCAGGTGGAGCAGTACCATACGGAGATTACTTTCCGCGTGCAGGAAGTTTCTTCCCAATCCTCCACCCCCGATGGCTAACTGATCGAGGTCACGCCCGACGAAGTCAACCGGATTGCAACCGAGATAATTTTAATTATCTGATTTTAATTACCTTAATATATATAATAATACTTATAGTTTATACTTAATTCATTTATTTCATTATTTACTATAATAATTATTTTCACTTTCTAATATTTAATTATTTTTATGTACATGATCGCCTAGGTTCTTCCCCGTAAAAAGGGGAAAGTAGCGTGTACCGGATCACTCCGGCTTGGAGATTCGAGGGATCCGACTCCTATCCCAGTCACAGACCCGATTCTTCGTGCGCATGAACTGATCCTCCAGCAAATCGTGCAGCTACATCACTACAAGAAAACACCTCGTTTGCGAGGGCAGGATTCTACGCAAAGACGTCGCAAATCAGGGTTCGCGACGTCTTTGCGTGGAAATGTTGTCCGTCGCAAATCGCTCGTCGCAAAATAGAAATCGTCCCAAATTCGACGCAGATTTGCGACGGAATTGCGTCGNTAGAAATCGTCCCAAATTCGACGCAGATTTGCGACGGAATTGCGTCGGCGCAAATGTGCGTCG
>OVAP01006757.1:0-11415 GCA_900406295.1 Aurinia saxatilis
TCGGTTACCACCCAATGTGCAAATCATTAGCATTAACACACCTATGCTTCGCGGATGATTTTATGGTTTTCACTAATGGTACTCTTGCATCGATGGAAGGTGTCATACACGTTTTTGACAGCTTTGCCCGTATGTCAGGGCTTCACATTAGTTTGGAAAAATCCACAGCTTACTTAGCTGGTGTATCTTCCCAAGTCTGCACAGCTATAGCTTCTCGGTTCCTTTTTTAGATTGGCTCGCTCCCCGTGAGATACCTTGGCTTACCTTTACTCACTAAGCGAATGAATGCTACAGATTATGCACCGCTGCTGGATAAAATCCGTACACGATTTGCCTCCTGGACAGCCCGACAACTTTCTTACGCGGGTCGTCTACTGCTCATCAAATCAGTGATTATGGGACTTGTCAATTTTTGGCTTGCTGCATTTTGTCTTCCCGTTGCATGCATTGAGTCCATTGAGCGACTATGCGCTGCTTTTCTTTGGTCAGGCCCGCAGCTTCAGACCACAAAATCAAAGGTTGCTTGGCATTATCTATGCCGCAGTAAAAAGTGAAGGAGGCTTGGGCTTGCGTGACCTCAAGACGGTCAACGAAGTCACCATCCTGAAGCTGTTATGGAGGTTGTTCTCTGCCGACTCCCTATGGGTACTCTGGGTACATCGCACTCTCCTTAAAGGGTAATCTATCTGGGTTGTACCGATAAGGCAAGTGGGATCGTGGATGTGGCGGAAATTACTCAAGCGTCGTGACACAGCTGCATCCTACTTAAGGAAGGAAGCGCGAAATGGATCAACGACATCACTTTGGTATGATGCCTGGTCCCCGCTTGGTCGCCTTTTTTATCTCACTGGCCCCCGAGGATTCATTGATCTTGGTCTCCCTGCCCATACTAGTGTACAGCAAGCCATGTCGCATCGTCCACGCAGGCACAGAGCCTCTATTCTAAACCAAAATAGAAGACGCAATATCCTCTGTTCGGGAAAAACAGAGTTTACTTGCGGACAGAGCATTATGGCAATACAAACCTGATGGCTATCGAGCAAACTTTGTGCCTTCAGACACATACAAACTCCTACGCCCGCTACTACCAAACGCACCTTGGTCCCGGACTGTCTGGACTCCCTACCACACACCTAGGTATGCCTTTCTTCTCTTGTTGGCTATCCAGGATCGACTCTACCTGTGACCGAATGCTCAGTTGGTATGTTCATATACCGACTGGTTGTGTCTTGTGCCAACATCCTTTGGAAACGAGGGACCATCTTTTCTTCGAATGCACCTTCTCCACGGCCGTCTGGTCAGCAATCAGCAAAAATCTACTCGTACATGACTTCTCTACATCCTGGCACATGATCGTATCTCCGTTATCCACAAAGTCTACTGATCATGTACAGTACTTTCTACGCACGTATGTCTTTCAATCAACGTTATATCACATATGGCGTGAACGAAACTCAAGACGACATGGTGGCCTAGCGTTACCTACGTCACAGCTCATACAGATCATTGATACGTCAGTACGAAACCGACTAAGCTCGATTCACCTCTTGGGGGACACTCGCTACGATGATGGGATGCAGCTCTGGGTCAAAAACCGAGCTCCTCCTCCTACCTCGCGTCATCTCCACTAAATGTCTGGTTCTCCAAAAATCTCATGTAAAACGGTTGAAAAACGGTTATAAATTGTCCTTGTAAAACGTTTTTTTGTCTGAATACAATTTAACATTCTTTAAAAAAAAAAAAAAACAATGTGTGTGTATATATATATGTTGTAAAATGAATTAGCTATGTTCTTACAAGTCTTGTTAACCGGAGACCAAAAACATCATCTGACAAGAGAAAATGAGTGTATTGATCACCCAGACTAAGCTAACATCTTCTTAATCATTCATGGGCCTTTGATCTACTCTTAAATGGACTAGACAATATACCATCCTTCTGTTTCTACAAAGTAACAACAAAAACAATAAAACTCATTAACACATCGTAGTCTATTCGTTTTATCTAACCCATCAAGCTAATCAATAGAACTCAAATTTTTACACATTAAAAGTTCCATTCCTTATTCACCCCATCAAGAATTTAACATACCTGCCAAACTTCAAGAGTCTAGCTATGACTTCGAGTATCTAGTTAGGTTCAGATACATATAATTAGCTCAGTTCCATGTGGCATTTGTGATCTGGTGCATAATTAGGATTTGGCTTTGATGTTACCAGGAAGAATATAGTTTTCAATATAATGTCTGGTCTTTAACTCTAGACATTTACTGTTCCTTAAATCTACAAGATTCATACATTTGAGAAAAGGTAAAATCCGATGTGGGTTCTGGTGGTTACTTAAGTCAAAATTTTGGAAATGCAAATCAATGTTGATGGAAACAGAATCAAAGAAATACAAATCACAAAACTTTTAAGTTAGGAATAAAAAGAGGAGAAGCTTATGTAAAGTCTTTTTCCCATATGTTTTCATGATTCATATTACATAATTGTATTTTTCTTACCCAAAAAAGAAAAAGAAAATTTACTAAAAAAGCATGCCATGGACATTAATTCACATAGGCATTTACAGTTTCTCCAAAATTTCGAGAAAAAAAAAAAAGAAAATTAAAAGGATCTTTAGCTTTTCCTCTTTGGGCACCAAGACTTCAAGCTAAAGTAAAGTAAAAAAAAAAAAAAAAAGATCTTTCTCTTCTTCTTCTTCATTTTTTTAACCTAATTACTTATTATTATTATTACTACAAAACCCCCACAAAAAAACTTATTTAGATTAAGCAGCAGCAACAGTTCCATTGTGAAAAGCAAAACAACCACGAGATCTAGTTGGAGAAGAAGAAGAGCTTCTTGTTTCTTTCCTCCTCATAGCTGATTTAACAGAATGAGACAGATTCTGCTTCTTCTCTTTTGCTTCATCCCTCTCTATCTGTTCTGTTCTACACTCTTCACTACAGAACGGTGTGTCTCCTCTGCAACATAAACAAAAAATCACAAAATCAAAACAAGATCAATCTTCATATTAAAATCAGACTCATGAATAATTTAATTGAATAAATCAACAAATTAAAGAAAAGGGTATTTGAAAAAATCGTATCTTTGATAATTATTTGATTAAATCAGATCTAAGATCTAGAGATATGTATTGGTATTATGTATTATTACCTGTACATGTAGATGTCTCTGTTATCACCAAGAGGTTTCTTGCATAAGAAACAAGAATCCAAGAAATGAGGTTGTTGATGATCGAATCTGAAATCATGGAATCTTCCAGAAACAACAGATCTCGGAGAAGAAGAAGAAACAGAGTAATAGTAGTTTGTTGTGTTCTTGGCACAGAGACTGTTCATTCTAACATAAGTAGAGGAAGAGAAAGAGAAAGGAGTCGAAACGATGCCGTTTTGTGAGCCAGAAAATCCAGCTTCCATCTCTGATAAATCTTCTTCATCTTCTTCTTCTTCTTCAATGAAATAAGGTTTTCTAGATGATGATGATGATGATGAAGAGATCTCCATTTTTTTTTTCTCAGAGAGAGGTGGTTTTTTGTGAAGTGGGTGGAGAATTGTTAGGAAAGTGGAGAAGGGTTTTTATAGCAAAAGGTGATTTGTTTTGGGAGGTTTTAGTAGAAAGAGTAAGAAACAAGGGGCGAATTTTTTATTAAAGAGAATCTATTGGCTCTTTGTTTTATAAAAACTTTTAAAAGTACAAGAAATCGAAAACCACTTTTGTTTATATATTTTTGAGAGTACTTTAGTGACATATAAGGAAAAATTGAAGCGTTAGAAAAAAAAATTTAAAAAAATTATGACTTATTCGTCTTGTAGTTTCATAGGAAGTTTCGAGAGAGGAGCCAAGTAAAAAAGAGAAATGTTTTTTTTCAACATTTGCTTTTTAATTCAATTATTTACTTTCAGTTTCATGATTTTTTTTTCAGTCAGACAACATTATTAAAGTGATTAGTTCACTTTAACTTTTTCAGTAAATGAGTTCATTTCCTATGTAGTCAAGTATACATGTATCAGTAGATTTTAGTGGTAAAAATCATAATTAAAGAAAAAACATCAAACTTGGTTTGACCAAGAAAAAAGTGGTAAATCAAACTCGAAATCTAGAAAAGTGAGATTATTTACCTTGAAAGTTACAGATTCTTCAAGATAGGAGGTTTGAAAAAATATGGTTGAATGTCATTAATCATCTATTAACCACACTGTTAGTAAAAATAGTAACACTGACAATATAGTGACTAAGCGATCACATCCGTCCAAAGAGTTAAAAGAAGTCTGTAAGGTAAACAAAAACAAAAGGAATGAACAAAATAGCAGTAATGTTGTAATAACCAAAAAAATCAAACCAAAATCTTTTAAATCATAAAAATACCCAATAGAACTAAACCGGAACCTGTAAAAACCAGATTGAAATTTCTAAATTGCTAAAATTTACCAACTAAATTTTATGAAATGGATAATAATCATATAAATTAACTGAAATTTACTAATTAAACACGATCAAATAAACTAAAACCAACAAATCTCTAAAAGAATTGGGAATGTATAATAACTATTATATAGATTCACTTTCATTTAGTACTGAAATGTAATCGATACCCATAAATTCCAAAATGAAAAATTATTCAGTTGTTTCATAATAACTAAAATCGAACTAATACCTTTTTTTGGTTTGGTACGGTTTATTCGGTTTAGGTTAAAATGTTAAAGCGTAGATATTACAGTGACTAAGCAATAAAAAAAAAAAGAACAAGAACAAAATAGCGGGCAATTTTGTAATTTAAAGAATACTTAAGGGGCATAGATGTAAAATAAACAGATTCTCTCACGGTTTCTCCATTACACCAATGGGGTCCCACGAGCACTCGGAAGAAGAAGAACGTTTTAAAGAAAATCATGGGGATTCGGGCAGGAAGTGGGTCCCACACGCGTGAAGACGTTACCACTTACAAGTTACAACTACACTTGTTGTTGTGTTCTGTCTTCTTTCCTTTTAAAAATTTATGTAATTTTTTTTTGTTTTAATTGTTTATAGTGAATCAAAAGATGAGAAAAGAAAAAATAATAATAAAAATAAAATTTGTCGTTTTGTCTACACTTTATGAATTTCCGTGGTGGGTGACGTATTTAGCGATGACTTTGAGGAGCTTAGGTGAGCTAGAAATAGTAGTGGTGTACGGTAAGGTCGGTGTTTTTTAAATGTAGCAATTGGTGTGTGTGAGTGGTTTCCATTGAAATATCTATGGTAATTTAAACAATATATTTACCATCGTGGGATCAATAGTGTGGACCTTTGTTTGTAGAATAGTAGTGGATTCGATCGAGAACAACACTAAAATTCTATAGAATCAATAACAATAAAAATATATATATACTGTACAAATCTGTTTATATCGTATAACTAGCTTTTCTCCAAATTGATCCACTTAGTGACCAATCAGTCTTTCCGTAATTATAAAAATATGATTGTTAAAAAATATATGTTTCGATATACAAAAAATTGGTTTATATTGAAAATACGCGACATTTTTGTTGTTAAAATACTATAGAATGGTGTAGATATTTTTGTATCCGGAATAAAATTCAAACTGGTTCATATTATGCATAAAAAAAATTATTCGCAGGAGACAAATACAAATGAGCTTTTGACTCTCGAATCAAAAACTCGTAAAACGTTTTTGGCCATGAGTGAATGGTCCATGCATGAAAGGGCAATTTCCAATGTAAAGCTCCGGTTTCTAATCCATGGCACTATAGGGTCTATAGAAACTGAAGTATGACTTTGACTTTTATATGGATCTGAAATTATATTATATGGAGCTGGAAGATATTAGACCATTTATATTGATATGTGTCAAAGAAACAAAAATTAAAGATGATAGCATTGAGGTAGACAATAAACCACGTACTGAACTGATAGTAATTTGGTAGAAGTTGTCTAATTTTGTCAATGTACTTTGCAAAATGGCCATACATGCATGGTTAATAAAACATACATGAGAAACCAAAAAGTCATGTCATTATTTCAAGATTTTGAATTTTTTTATGAATACAATACACTTTTCTTAGAATGGTGATACGTTACAACCACTTCAAACGAACTTAAAGTCCATCGTCAAGTCATATCACCAAACACCGTCCCAATAGTTGTTACACCGCAAAATCTCATTTATTTCAGTTTTTAACAAAACATAAGTGATATATATATATATGCATGTTGCATAAAAATAACATTTAGAGGCAGATATTTTCGATATAGGTTAATTTTACTTTCGAATTAGCGACTAAACGTTTGTAGATCATTTGGTTAGCACTTCCTCCTATGCCTTATGTTGCATGAGTTCGATCTTGTAAACTTAACTTCTCCTCTCTTTAATTTTCTTTAAAAAAAAGATAGAGGTTGATTTCGAAGTGGGTAACCTATATTTAACGTGCAGTAGAATTCACATATAAGTGGATATTTTGTTAGTATCGGTATATCACTAGCTACTGCCACAAAAAATACTATAAGAGTATTTTTTATATTTTACAATAAAGAAAACTATAGAGTATAGTTATATAATAATTTACTGGTGACGTTGGAGTGTGAGACACCTAACACGCGGCTAAGGAATACGTGCAAGCAAATATATTTTAACAAGTTAACGTCACACACTCGCGCAAGCCTCCGATGTTAACGAAACCCACTTGTTTGTGTTTCATCTCTCAATTAAAAAACATTCTTATAAGATAAAATCCAATGCATTTTTGTTAACAACAAATCCATCTTTTCTTTTCAAGTTACATTCATTGTTATATTAAATCTAAATTGAAGATATAATATCATAAGAGAATACAAATTTATTTGCGGATAGATCCATTTTTATATGCATGGAAAAAAAAACAAGAAGTTAAAACGAAGATATACTAAGAGAAATCTTAAAACTCTTGAGATTACCCTCTATAAAGAAAAATGTTGAAGAATGGTTTTTTCTGTGAAAGAAATTAATAATATGTAAAATAAATGTACTATTACCTAATTTATTGTTTCAAAACAGTGAAACACAGTGATAGTAAAACACTGTTTTGTATGCTTATGATTTGAAACACTGTTTTGTATGTTGGACGGTGTAACGTTTATTTTTCCTATGGAATTTAAAAAGTTAAGGGAAAGAAGAAAAAATTGTACTTTCGTTTCACCTGAATAATTACCGTACTAAATTACGGAAATTGAATACTAAATTACATAAATTTATCTTTTCCTGAAAAGCGGTAAAAAATATCGTTTTCCGTAATGTCAGTAATTTTATGTCTTTTTCCTTATTTTACAAATTCGATCTTGGGTATTTTCTCTCTTGTCTTTTCCGACTTTTCTTAAAACCAATGCAAAAAAGAAAGAAGAAAAAAATCACGGTAAAAAATCTACTTGTATGACGTGAACCCACCGTCCAAATCTATATGTCCACTCACGTCTTGAAGTACGTAGCCATTGTCTCGAGATCTTTGTTTGAATTATGTAAAAACTGCATTTGTTTGGTTGTGAAAGGTTTTGAACAGAAACCATGCATAGCATTTGCCAACAAAATGCGATTTGGATGGACTATTAACAAAATTATGTAATTTGTACTAAATTGCTAAGGCTAGACATTTCAGGTTTTCAGTTGGTTCTGGTCCCGGTCCTCGGTATTTTGGGTATTTGGTGGTAGACATTTAGGATTGATAAAGAATCAAAACATATTTTAAATCAGTTTGCTATGCTTTGGTACCACTCGATTCGAATATTTCGAAAAAGAAAGGAAAAATTCTTGGTCTGGTTCAATAATTTTTTTTCCAAATTATCTAAAATTAATACTTCAAAACTATAAAGATTACAATAATATATTTTAATTGATTTTTTTATTTGAACTATTTGAAAACCTGTAAATTTTTTATTCGAACTTAAACTAATCAAAAAAACATTTTTTTGTTGTTGTAAAGCATATCCAAAAATTTTCAAAAATATCCAACTTAAAATCAAAATATCTTATTTTTATTCGGATACCCATTCGATTCTCTGTTCGATATAGATTCGATTCTAGATTTTTTTATTATGAAGATTTAAGATCCATTCAATATTTTAAAAAATTGATTTAAATTTAGTTCTAATATTTTCAATTCGATTCTCAATTCCCACTATTGTATCCAACTCTGTGCATTGCTATCTGGACGGAATACTAACAAAATTATGTATATTTACATGTAATTTGTCACAATTATACACCGTCTCATAACTTCTCCATTCGGAAATTAGAGTGTTTATTTATTATCTCTAGTCTCTTTTTGAACTTGGACATTCTAGATTTCTTATAGCATAGGTGGTAAGTAGTAGGCCACATAACAAGTCCTGCACAATACTTTTCTGATTGAAATATTTAATACCAAAAAGAGTACATTTCATAAATGACGACTGAATCTAGGGGCGATGGATTCCCGGGAAATGCCCGGCAAAGAGGAGTGGTTGATGAAATAAACAAAACCTCGTGAACCTATAAAGACTACTTTTTATATTTAAAACTATTAATTCCTTTGTTTTTAATTTTTAATGTCGAGGTGAATTCAAAGATCAAGAAGCAAAACATCACTGGAAATGACATCACCATGTTGAAATACTGTTTGGCAGACTGATACTTATTCAATGCGTTCGAGAAAATTTGGAATGTGAATTATAGTATAAACAAATCATCCAGTTAAAACTAATAGAAGATCAATATCATACATATGGCTGGGCAATTTTACATGCGTTGTCCTCAAGTATTGGATCAAGTAATCTTCGAGGAGTACACGTGTGAAGCTAGGCTTGGCAAATTGTGACACGTATCTTCTGCTGTTTCACGATCGGACGGTCATAAATTCATACATTAATACGTATTGATTAAGTTTTGGCCGTCCGATCATAAAGTGATTCTCCTGTCCCCCACATATCGAATTTTGCAAAAAATATCAAAATTATGTGAGCAGTAATATAAGCAGTGTCCGCTTTTTAACTTTTTCTCCTGCGTTTAAATCATAAAATATAGATGGTAAAATAAATAATAAAGAAAATTTAACCAGACTAAAAATCATATTTTGTTCATTCTCCCATTCATTACCTAAATGGTTTTTTTAAAAACATAATTACTCATAATGACTAACGAATACATTCAGACAATCTCTGCAAGAAAATCTAAGCACATGTTTTCATATGATAGTTTCTAGATTTTCATTGATAATAATAACTAAACATATTTAAAGAAAAACTTATAATTTGCTTTTGCTGAGCTCGTTACATGTGATGTGTTTAATAAAAGGAGTGCAACAATTGTGGCGCACCATGGGCCATTATTGCTATATAATAGTATCTTTTGAGTATGTGTACCAAATACATTAGAAAACAAATGAACCTAGCTAATATTTTATACAAGTTATATAACTGGTAAAATAAGAGAGTAGATATTTTTACCAAAATTAATAAATCCAAGAAGACACTTGCTCTCTATTGGAGATTCGCTAGCATTAGGTTGGCAAAAGCAAATACCTAGTTATCAGCTTTTGGATCCACTTGTTTTTACTCTTAAACAATGACTCTGGAGTTTAGCTAAACTCCAAACATATGTTTTTGACATATCAATTTCTTGTTTGGTATTTTTATGCCTTTTTCTTTCTGTTTACGACAAGGTTTTCAACTTGCAGTTGTTTATTTTTATGTATGACATGTTAAATTAAGAGAGTCACGCCTTTTTTCGTAAATCAAGAGAACAAAGTAATTTTTGAATAAACGATATGTCTCCTCTCCGGCTTGTCATGCAGAAATGAAACCTCTTTCTTCATTGTCAACTTTATTTTCAGTAAGAAAAGATTGTTTTAAAAGTTACTAAAAATAGTTTAATGCAAATTTCACTAACACTTTAGCTAGTGTATAACAAATACAATGTCTTAATCACACAACTTCTTCACAATACTCCTTCATGCCTTTGGTCCATTTAGTCAATATCCGGGACAATTGAAACCTGAGGGGGGTTTCAGTATGGGCCGCACTGAAGTAATCATTTTGGACTACTTAACTTTGCTATGTGCCCTTCATTCAATTACAAGTATTTATAAAACAGAACCTTTTGATATCCGATATAGGTTCGGTTCTAGATTTTTAAAATCAAAATATCGTATTTTTAGTTCATATATTTGGATCCTTATTTGAAAAAAGTATTTTTATTTTACATGATAATTATTCATTTTAATGTCCCGACACGAATTTTATCCGTTCACATTTGTGTTGTAATCGTTCCTATGCAAAAACTTAGAACACAAATGTGAATGGATAAAACTCGTACTGGGACATTAAACTGAACAATTGTCATGTAAAATAAAAAGAATTGGTAAGTGGTAGTACTGCAAGAAAATACAGCTAATTTGTACGTGTGAGTTGCATTGTCTTAATACGAAATTTTATTGTATACACTCTGTGTGTGTTTTAATCTGTACTTATTCTTTTTGATGTTTACTTTGAATAAAACTTTATAATCGTTTAATCTGAATATATTTTTTTTATTACAATAATGTAATAGGGCAGAGATCATATTTTCTCTACTTCAGAAGAACAAGAATGGTTTTGATATTGTCATCAGCGATGTTCACATGCCTTAAGATGCACTTGAGACTAGTCTAGTCGTTGTATTATAATAGGAATGATTATTTTGTTTGCAACGATCTCCATTGTTTCTTAATTTGGTCATCATTCTTATGTTACACTCAGTATAAGAGCTAGGAGCCTATGTCATATATACAACATTGGTTTCAGACTTATTAGATTTAGACTGAAGAAATTTTTCTAATTTTACAAATTGACTTACCTTTGAGATCGCCCATATTCTCTATAAAGTATCATTCCCGAATTCCTATCAACTCACCACTCATAAAATTCACTCAAAATATGTTTATTGTGTTATAATATCAATAACACCATCTTGAAATTGCCACACATTCATGTTTTATTTATATTATGCATGTGACTGTTAATCAGGTCGCATGCTAGATTGCATATAACAATATACATGAATAGAAAATATCTTTTTATTTTCAGATTCAAGTATTTTTACTATTTTAAGCTATAAAATAGTAACATATTGGTATATACATGTCTATGACTAAGTTACCGCCGAGATGTTTAAATACCTTTCATTTTGAAATTCTCTTGAGGGTCCATCACAGAAGTTTGGTGGCTCAATTTCATTTAACAATACACATCAACAGAGAATGTTTTTTTTTTTTTTTTTCAGATGAAACTAGTTTTACTTTTAAACTATAAAATGAATAATGTAAATTGGCTATAAACAATGTTTTTCGGTGGAATTATTTGAGGATGTATAGTGAGCATTCCACTACAAGAAAGCACGTCGTTTGCGAGGGCCGGTTTCCACGCAAAA
>OVAP01006758.1:0-11414 GCA_900406295.1 Aurinia saxatilis
ATTATACATTTATTAAGATAAAAACCGGTAAAATATGAGGTATATCACTAACTGCAAGTGAACATCAAATATCAGTTATAGTACTTAAAGATCGAATCCACGAAGACCGAAAAACTAAACAAACTAATTTAAATAAATTCTAAATTAAAACAAGANCAAACTAATTTAAATAAATTCTAAATTAAAACAAGAATGTTGGTTTTGTGTTTACTAACTAACACAGACAATATGTAATTTTAAGGAGTTTAAATCGATTAAAATAAGCGCTAGGTTTGGGAACTTCAATTAAGAATCAATTCTGAACCTAAAAACGGGCAGTGTCGATTGACACTGATGTGGTGTCGATCGACACCCGTCGTGCAAAGAGTATGTAAACCTTAACTCTAGAACATGAAAAATTCTATCAAGCAAATCTAACTCTCGTTGAGACCTACTAACTTAATTTAAACCCTAGACAGACCAAATCTCTTTGAAAATCCTATGGAATTTAAACTAGCATTAACAAAGTGATTCAGTTGTTCACTAAATATTCAAAAACAAGTCTCCTTGAGAAAATATAGCTAGCTCTCCAAAGACAATTCCAACAATTTATTAACATTCTCATGTATAATAAATTCCCTATGATCTAGACTCAAGGTAGCTAATCTATGAATCTAGCAATAAGAACATCTAAGAGAAGAGTTAATCAATGGTACATAAATTAAGCTCAAGGTAAACAGAAAATCATCCTAATCTAAGAACCCTAACCTAACTAATAAACTACTCAGACATAGTCAAGCAATTCATCATGCAATAATCAATCAAAGCAATAAACTGAATCAATAAAAAGGGTTTAAGAAATCTTCTCCCAAAACTCTCTCTAAAGTAGAATAATGCATAAGCCTAATAATGGCTGTGGAAAAGTATTTATAGGGTCTGGGACAAATTTTAGAATTAGAAAATTAATATAAAAGATTTAGGAAAAATCTTGATCTTGAGATTTTAGGAAATATTCTGATTCTCCGCAGGGTGTCGATCGACACCTCCTCCTGAATTTTCATATTCGTTTTGTTTCCTTTTTCATCTCTTTAAGTTTGTTCCATTTTTGCTCCATAATTCATCTAGATCCTTCCAAAGCTCCAAGACTCGTCCATGCACCTAAAATGATTCTTTTGGACTCTAATAATAATAATATAGACTCCAAAATAAATATAAAGCATAGGTTTATTATCATAAAAACCGGTCAAATATGAGATATATCAGATGTTTATCAGCTCCTTTCCGTATATCCTAACCAATCAAATAACTAAGTTCCAACGACAGCTAAGGATCCGCGATGAACATTTCATCATATGATCGACAAAGATCAACATGGTTACACTCTTTTTCCCTTGGTAAGGTTTTCTCCCAAGTGGTATTCTTGCTAAGGTTTTTAACGAGGTAACCATCCAAATACTTACGACTTACGAGTCTAAAAAAACTCTTGAAAAGCTAAACGGCCCAACACTTCCTTAACGGGCCAACCACCGCATTTCGGGCTGAGTAAAGCCCTCCGTAAACCGACATACTAGAAGATTTTCGGGCACGATCTTACGAAAAAGGAAGTCTTCTAGGAGCTTCTTGGAAGAACGGAAGAATATTGGAGAAAAGGAAGGTGTGTGTGGGTAAAATCACACAATCACTATTTGTTCGAGGTTCTCTGAACGAAGGACTCGACACAAAGAGTGGACACAAAGAGAAAGAACTAGCAAAGGGTGTTTTGTATTGATTAGAAGTAATTCTTAGCTTAAGCTTCTAGGGTTTGCTTGGCCAGAAAAAGGTCCTCTAACAAGTTTAACCTAAGGAAGTATATATACCAGATTATGCCGACTTAGGGATAAGTTAAACTTCTAGATCTTATCGTATCTTCCTGATTCTTCTTGCCTTTTCCGTTTAGGTCGGCTTTTCTTGTTTAGTCTTTGGGCCTAGATATGCTCGGCCTTCATAGATACGAGCCTGGTCGATGCCTCACCAATGGGCCCAACTGGTTATTGTGTCCAGATATTCATTAATGACAAGCTCGCCGTTTAGGAGCAAGAAGACAAGGCCGAGGTCATGAATTAGTTGATGACTTCGTCATTACGAATGAGGATAACGCCTAGATCATTGCTTTGATGGTAACCTCGGCGCTGTGAATGAGGATAATGCCTAGGTCATGACTTTATTGATGACCTCGGCATTATGAATGAGACTAATGCCTAGGTCATGACCATGATGATGACCTCAGAATTATGACTTCGTCAGCTTGACCGATGGGGGGATATTTGACCCCCACAATGTGTATCGAAGCATATCGAAGAAAAGGAAACCAACCGAGATTTTGTCGGCAGAGAAAGGAAAGATGGCCCGAAGCGAGAAGAAAAAGCCCATGGTCGTATGACGTTTTAGCTAAGAGTATAAATAGTCTGCTAGTTCTAGCTTATAATGTATCTTTCAACTTTCCAAAACTCTTGCACCCTAAACTTCGTGGCTGCAAGGGATCTTTGCATACTATCAATAAAAACCTAGCTTTCTACCTTTATTTTTGCCCTTCGTTCTTAGTTCTTTGCTTTCGTGTTCACAAGTGGCTCATACATTAAAAAATTTGTTAGACAAGTTTTGTGGTTGTGTGAATTTCAGTACACACATCTTCCCAAAAGGGTTTTGATCGGGTTTCTGATTTGATCGAGATTACTATCGATTTAAGATCAAACGTTTTCTTTCTCCTTCGCCTCTCCATTCTTCATCTAATGATTCGGTCGATATATGTTTACGTTTGATGGTGATTAGTTGATGACTGTTTAAGGAGTCTCTTCGAGTAAATATGAAGAGAAGATTGTAGATTTCGATTTTGGTTAAGTTCTCATTAGTAATCTGGATTTAATAAGACGAACTAATTGGATTGTGGAACTTTATCGTGTTAGGTAGAGTTAGATGGCTTCGAATTCACAGAAATGGATCCTGGAAGTCCAGAGATTTTGTAACATCCGAGATTGATCTGTGCTCCTGTGATGGCGAGGTTGTTCCGAGATTGATCTGCGCTCCCTAAATCCTACAAGCACTCGGGTAATTTCACTCTATACTCTTTCTGATCGAGATCTTTGCTTTGTTAACTGATTCCTTTAGTTTAAGCAAATCGTGGTTTGTGACATGTCTTGGTCTGGATTGTAAGGTTGTTACACTTTCTATCAAATGAAAAGTTAACTTGGATCTCATTCTGATTATTCAATACACAAACTAAACACAAATTCGGAGACACCAGAGGTAAAGTAAAGCTTTATTTATCTTAATTTGTTTGCGTGAACAACTGAAAGAATATTGAGATGAATGGTGCATTGTTAAACATCTCCATCTACGTTATGGTCTATACTGAATGTAAGATTATATTTTGGTTTATACTAAGTGTAAGCTTTTATCTGCAGACTGTAATTATATAAAAAAAATTGTTTTGTAGATAATCTGGAACTCTGCAACCCTATGTTGGCAATGTTTACTTGAAGGTTTATAATGATCAACCCGACTCAGAGATCAGTTAACCAGAAGCATTCTGCAATGCTTTTAATCGACTTTACATCACCTTTAGTGCATTCTGAGTTGCCGCTGTTTCTGAGGGCCAGAATGTGATTGAAAATAGTTTCTCATCCTCGAATGGTTTTCATATCTTTAGTGCATTCTAAGTTGCTTGGGCTGCCGCAAAACATGGTGGAGTAGTATACATTTTGGAGCTCTTATTACCTTTGCAGAGTAATGAATCTCGACTTCTTTTCTTTTCACCTTGGCTTTCTTATTACCTGCAATGGCATTCACGACACAAAATGATCTTTCTGCAGAAAAAAATCCTATGAAGCAAAGAGCTGCAACAACTTTTTTAACCATAAACAGGTACCACACATTTCTGAATAATTATTAATCTTAAAATACAGTATAATTTGGGATTTTTGAGATATTTTGAATTTCCTATGAAGCAAAGAGTTGCAGCGGCTCTTTTCACTTTTGACTCTATTTCTGCAGTTCTTCCCAAATTTTATTCGTTTGGGATTTTTTATTCAAGCTCCTTACAACTTTATTTTTTTATGTGTGCGAATTGTGTATGATCGGGTCCATCTGAGGATAGGAATGTGCCGTTCTTCCCAATCGAGAATGAGATCAAGGAGATGAAATGTGATAAAATCGAACTTGTACCTCAAACCTTCTTGGTCGATACAAGGTACCCGAGCTTTCTAACATTTTGTTGTCTTGGATTCTCCAATTCTCAATTCTCTTGTCCTGCATTTCTTGAGCAATGTCAAGCTGATGTTGATAAAATTGGATGTCAAACAAAGTATCAATTTTTTAAACTTGAATACAAGTAAAAGTGGATGTGGAGACACAAGGCGGCTTTGTTCAGTCGTTAGCAACTGAAGTTCGAGCTGCTTCTTTCACCAGCATAGAAGATCATTTGGCGTTTGTGACCTGGCTAGATGAAGAGCTCTTCTTCTTGGTTAGTAACTTCTCTTTTCTAACCGTTGTTTATGTCTTCTTACTCAAAATTTAACCGTTGTCTTTTTTTAGTAGGTTGTCTTTTTTTAGCAGTTCTTAAACACTTTGATTGGCCAGAAGGTAAAGATGATACACTAAGAGAAGCACCTTTTGACTATGAAGATCTCATGAAACTGGAGAAGTAAGTCATTTCCTTTCACGATGATCCTGATCTCCTATGTGAACCAGCTTTGAAGAAGATGTACAAGTCGTTAGAGATGTATTTGGACATGAAAAACAAATTCCCAGAATCAGGAACCGAATGGGTGATATATTGCGTTTTTTACATTTTCTAATCTTTGTTTCCAATTGTTTTTCAAGTCTTTTGGTTTTTTAGAGTCATTATAGGTGCTTAATGCATTGGAGCTTGAATTGAAGCTTCAGAATGAAGATTTGAGGCAAAAAGAGGCAAACAAATGAAATAACAATGCATAACCAATCCAAAGTATCTTAAAGATCATGTCAGATGAAGGTCTTACCGTAGTAATTTCAATCTCAAATTTTGATACGACATAGAAAATTGAGTTAGATTCACTTTGGCGGTGGTTTCAAGCCATTCTGATTAGTGGTAAAAAAAAAGATATGACTATTTTACTGAAGACATGTCAGTCCAGCTTCAGAAGGAACGTGCAGAAGGATCGATTTACCATGGATCGGTCGATCCCTATTTTAAAAAAAAATTGCGCGCAGAAGGATCACATAGCTTGAAGGGTACAATGTCTTTATTTCCTAACGCTCGATCTGGGCAGGTAAAAGATGGTGCACTTGCTGCAGTCGAAAAGAAGGAAGGAGCGGTTTCCAAAAGGGTGTCACATGATACAGGAGATCCACATCTACTTGGTGATCAATCTCGTGTGTAAAAGGCACAAGATTCAAGCTATGTGACTTATAACAAAGCTCTGAGTGGGAGGCAACCCACTAGGTACTTTTCTTTTCTTTTCTTTTCTCTCTTTCATTTTTATTTGTCATATCCTTTTCTATTCTTATTTTTACACTGGAGACGGTGTGATGTAAGTTTGGGGGAGAGTACAAGTGTGTGACTAACTTCGTTTATTCTTTTGTTTTTCTTTTCTTGAGTCGTTTTGATATTTTCCTTTGAGTGGATTTTTATGATTCGAATTTTATGAATAGAAAACGCTTTTGCAAAAATTTGAACTAGGGGACTATGATGATATTGCATATATGATACTAATATTTGTTTTCGGATAGGTTGTTTATTAGTGCAATTCATTGAGTTGCGAAATTTGCACTAATTTTTTACTTAGTACCCTTTCCAATAAGTGTTCTTGTTAGTGTGAAATCTCGTTGATTTGATGCCTTCCCTACATTATCGGACTTAATTGAATATAATTGTTCTCATCTATGGCTTTTTTATCACATGCATGGATTTTACATTTTCAACAGTTTACCACCCTCTTTCACTTCTAATTGTAAAACCCCCACCATATTAAAATCCCAAACTCTTTTCAAACCAATGCATACTTTCTCGAGTGAGGCCTTTCCTAAAAATGTTTCATATGTAAAAGATCGTAAGCATTAGAGCGAGAAGTCTTTTTCTTCCATTGGCATTAGTCTTATTGGCTAATCTA
Source organism: Aurinia saxatilis (assembly GCA_900406295.1). Classification (NCBI taxonomy): domain Eukaryota; kingdom Viridiplantae; phylum Streptophyta; class Magnoliopsida; order Brassicales; family Brassicaceae; genus Aurinia; species Aurinia saxatilis. The sequence goes on from OVAP01006758.1 coordinate 6,105, forward strand.
GGGGGCTGGGGATTTGTGTGCTTTAATTTAAGTTGATCATTTATAATTTGTCTATGAAGGTTTGGGTAGTACTAGAATGGAATAAGTTTGGGGGAGTTGGAGTTGGAAGTAGAGGATTGGAACGTGATTGGAAATGGAGGATAGATTTTTACCTAGAAGAACTCATAACTTGGAATCAATCTTTTAGCGTTTCTGTTAATTCTGTTTATTTACGTTCATTATTTAGTTTAAAAAAAAATGAAAATTGTTGTTTTGTTAGCTTAAGAGTGATTAGGAATGTTATGTTCTGAGATTTCTCTATGATGAATTGATTTTGAGGAGATGATGAGGTTTTGGTTGATTTAGTGATGGATTGGATTTTCAAGAAATGGGATGGATAGATGGAAGAAATTGCGTGTATGCATCAATTGATCTTTTCTTTCACTTGTTTTTGCATAATGATAACATTCCATTTTCTTGAGAGTTAGTCACCATTTGAATTATTGAAACACTCAACCACCTACAGTTGAACCTTTCCTCTCATTTAACCAAATGATGTGATCATTTGTCCATTTCTTAGATTGCGCCTATTGTTTAATTGAATGTAAACGGAAGGTGAATACAAAACGAGTGGAATCATTGGCATTGGGCTTAAAGATAAAATTGGAGCAGTTTGGGGTGTCCTAAGCTTGAATGAGTAAGGGTTTCACATGTCAAAGATTAGCGTTAATTCGAATCCATCGTTAGAACTTAGAATGCATGCTTTTTAGCTTTGAGTCTGCACCTTCAAACCTTTCTCCCTTCTTCAACCTTTATTGTTTGCTTGCGGACAAGCAAAGGTTAAGTTTGGGGGAATTGATATATTGCGTTTGTAACATTTTCTAATCTTTATTTTCAATTTTTTTTCGAGTCTTTTGGTTTTTCTAGAGTCGTTATAGGTGCTTAATGCATTGGAGCTTGAATTGAAGCTTCGGAATGAAGATTTGAGGCAAAAAAAGAGGCAAACAATTGAAATAACAATGCAAAACCAGTTCAAAGTATCTTAAAGATCATGTCAGACGAAGGTTTTCCCATAGGAATTTCAATCTCAAATTTTGACATGACATATCAAATTGAGTTAGCTTCACTTTGGCGGTGGTTTCAAGTCATTTTGATTATTGGTCGAGAAGATATGACTGTTTTACTGAAGACATGTCAGTCCAGCTTCAGAACGAACGCGCAGAAGGATCGATTTACCATGGATCGATCCATCCCATTATGGATCGATCGATCCCTTTTTTTTTGAAAAATGTGTGGATCACTTGTGGATCGACCTGCACGCGAAGAAGAGAAGATTTTTATGGTGGATCGATCGATCCCTACCTGGATTGATCGATCCATGCTCTGACAAAGCCACTTTTGGAAATTCATTCAATCACAAAATTTTCTCTATCATGCCTTATTTACCAAGATCTTGACGTGTTCTTTGGTCCTATGTAAAGGATTCTGAGCCTCTATATCATAAAGCTTGATTCATTTTTCTTTTCTTTTCGTTTTGAAACACTTTGTTCTCATTTTCTCTTTGGTTTTGTTCTTGTTTCCTTTGAAGATTGTTGGAGGCTTGTCATTTCATTTCATTTTCTGTCATTGCTATTGTGGAGAAGTCTTCTAAATTTTATTCTATTTCATTATTTTGTTTTTAATAAAGTATTATTCAGTATTTCATTGTTTTTAATTATGTTCATCATTTCATATTGTTTTCTTGTTGATTCTTTTATGTGTGAGTAGTTAGGTTGTTAGATCTAGGGAGATCATGGGTTGTTAAGTTAATAACTGGATGTAAATAAGTATATTTGTAGAAGACTTCCTCCTCTTGATTTCTTAAGGCTTAAGCTAGATTTGATCACCTAGTTTTTGTTCATAGGATTTCCTAATAAACGAAAGTGTAGTAGGATTCTTGAAACCTCATTCGGAGAGCAGATTGTCCTTAGCCAATGAAAGTTGATGCTAAGGCAAGTTGTGAACATATCAAATCTTCTCTAGTAAAGCTCTCTAGCTATTTTAAATCCAAATGAAAGTTTAGGCATTTGAGTAGTGAAGAGAAGTAATTGGTACCACGAACATGGACCAATTTAGAATTATATTTGAGTTGGAGCTGAGTAAAATTAGAACATGAATAAACATCCAGTTTAGTTTTAGACAATCCATAGGTCATACCTAGCTCTAGTATTTTATTATTATTGAATTTAAAACCCATAAAAAAATTAGAAACCAAAACCAACTACTACTACTTTGATACATTGTAGTTGCCGAGGTCTTTTAAAGTGAAAATAGACAACTTATTAAGTGGCGTCGTTGCCGAGTCTCACCATTTTACCTGTGACTAAAAAATTTACATTAAGTCTAAATCATTTACTAACTCTTTCTTGTTTTTGTTTCCTCGTTGTTTTTGCAGGTGCATGACCAGAAGCCGACAACCAGCATCTTCCTTAGAAATCCGGTCCAACGACGAGCTTGCGAGAAGAGAAAGAGCAAACAGGAAAAACCAGTTGAATCCTATCACAATGGGTGACATTCTCGACAATGCAACTCTTCAAGAACAACTGACGGCAATGCGTTTGCAAGTGGAGGTTATCCAGGAGCAGGCACGCCACCGTCCACAGCCAACACTTAGCGGCGCTGACAAGCCCCAAATATTCTACAGAAACCGCTCAGTAATTGTTCCCCCACCAATGGCGAGGCAAGACTATGACATCAAGGGCCAGCTCATTCAGCTAGTTGAACAGAAGCCATTTTGCGGTTTTTCAAATGAGAATCCCATGGAGCACATTGAGCGTATCGAGCAAATCACCAACCTCACTAAGGCCAATTGTCTACCACCAGACTATGTCCACTGCAAACTCTTCGAGTTGTCACTCTCTGGAAAGGCTCTTTAATGGCTCAAGTCACTCCCACCAGGCACCCTAGTTGGTTGGGAAGCAGCCCGGATACCTTCATTAACAAGTACTATACCAAAGCCAATACTATAGCTTTGAAGGCTAAGATTTTCAACTATTCTCAGCACTGAGGAGAGTCCTTCTACCGCCGAGACTGCCCCCATCACGATTTTAGCGAGACATAACTGCTTACTATTTTTTATGATGGTTTATCTTGGAAATATAAAGGTCAATTGAACTCTGCTGGTAACGGAAATTTTATGACTCGTAGTATTACAAATGCACTGGAATTGATCGAGAACATGGCTGAGAGTTCTTCGGAGAGGAGCCCAGAATATGATAGAGGCAAGAAGGTTTCTTCGGTGGAGGCACAGTGGATAGCAGAGCTAACCGAGAAAATTAGCTTACTTGTGAAAGCAAACCAACGCGGCGTAAATTCCTGCGATAGAGAAGGTGGTCATGTACCTTCCGAGGAGAATGTGATTGGTGGAAATGATGATGAAGAGGAGTGTAACTATGTCACTGGCCATGGCTACACACAAGGCTACAACTCCAATTACAAGCACCCAAATCTCTCTTACCGCAGCACACACGTTGAAAACCCGCAATATCAGGTATACCCACCTACAAACAATGCTGATTTTAACAATGCTTTTGTGCCTTTTCAGGGAAAGCCGGATTTTCAAGGCCAGGGATACCAGAAGCAGCCATTCTCCAATTACCAGGCTCCCATGCCTTCTGCACCACCAGCAAACAATTCCCAAGATGAGTTGAAGACGATGATGCATATGATAATTGCTAACCAACAGAAGTCCACGGTGGAGATAAATGCCAAAGTGGAGAACCATAATGCCAAAGTTTACGGCATGTACAACAGCTTGAACACCAAGTTTGATGTCTTGGCAAACCACAACAAAAAGTTGGACACTCAAGTAGCTCAAACGGCGGAAGCAGTCAAGCGATCACATGAGATACTTCCTGAAAAATCTACTATGCAGTCTCAAGTAGCACATGTAAATGCCATCACTTATGGTACTGATGCCATGCTTGATGTTTCAGGAAGTACATCGGATGCAGAGCTTCGTGAGGCAGGAATCACCGTCCCCACTTCTGATGTCCCTCATACTCCAACACGCATGTACACTCCGCGCGTACCATACCCTCGACCTCGTCCAAAAACATCAGACGAGCTTGCAATCAGATACAAACATATGTTCGAAAAGCTCAAGGTGGAATTTCTCATCCAAGGAAGTTCAGACACTACCAGTCCTGACGAGATGCATCGATAGGAGAGCTGCAAGTCGTTGCAGCATTGAGGACGAAGTTCAGATAGTAGCTGAGGAGGTCCGTGCAGTCTTGAAGAAAAAGCTACCCAAAGCTAAACAGAAACCGGTTCAACCACCAAAACAAAGACTGTTACCCAAAGTTGAAGACCCAGGGAAGTTTGTTGTGCCATGTTCCATCGCATGAGTCCGGTTTGCGGATTCTCTGTGTGACTCGGGATCTTGTGTGAATATCATGTCAAGAGCTAGTGCTAAACTGCTGGGAATTAAAAAGATGATACCTCCAAAGATGGCTCTCGCCTTTGCCAACTCCTCGACTATGACTCCAGGCGGTACAATACTTGATTTACATGTGAAAATTGGTGATTGCATTGTTTGTGCTGATTTTCAAGTTATAGAGATGCAACGAGAATCCATACCGCCTTTGCTTCTGGGCCGGCCATTCATGGCTATTGTAGGTGCCGCTATGGACATGTCAACGAAGAAAATGACCTTGGCCCACATTGACAAAGAATTTTCCTACGCCGCTTTCCCAGGGACGGGACCAACGAAGCTTGCATCGAATATCTACAATGCCGATGAAGCTCAGTCACTGGGTTCCAAGAGCACAATAGTAGCTGTTGATTCTCATGTTCTTACCAAAGAGCCAGTAACAAAGGGGAAGGTGAAAGGAAGCGTCGAGCACATACGGGTTTCAAAACCGTTTGCTAAAATCAGCATCACCATACCACTACACTTGAGGGACAAAGGAGACAATTTTATCAAGGAAATGCTGAAGGGTACAATGTCTTTATTTCGTAACGCTCGATCTGGCAGGTAAAAGATGGTGCACTTGTTGCAGTCGGAAAGAAGGAAAGAGCGGTTTCCAAAAGGGTGTCACATGATATTGACCTGTTTCTTTATTCTTTCTGCGAGAATTCTTTGTCAATAAGGAAGTTATATGTGGCTGTAAGCTGGCTTAGACGACGCCCAAAAGCTCACAGCAAAGCTGGAACTTTGGACCAGGTAAGGTCTTCGTTAGGAAATCTGTTGGGTTTTTGCTAGTACANTCTTCGTTAGGAAATCTGTTGGGTTTTTGCTAGTACACTACAAGAAAACATGCCATTTGCGAGGGCCAGATTCGACGCAAAGGG
>OVAP01006759.1:0-11413 GCA_900406295.1 Aurinia saxatilis
GATATCTTCTCTACCTTAGGGTTATCTATCTCATTCAAGATCTTATCTAAAATAAAATTTTCCCCTAGGTAAGAATTTTCAAGAAGAGAACTAGACTCCTCATTCATTGAAAGCTCATGAACATTCAAAGCATGTAGATAATCAATATTATGGTAACACTTAGAAAGCTTTTCAACTCTTAGAGTATCTANTTTGATGAAACATGACGAACTACCTCTTCAAGCTTATCTGGAATGACTCAAGCCTTCTATTTCGTTTGATAAAATTCAGAAAGTGGGTTCTTAAATTCAATAAAACTAAAGCTAGGCTATGGGTAATTATTTTGGGAAATCTGAATTTATAGGTAAGATATTAATTAGAGGATAATTAAGAACTGTCCTAGAACATGAATCACTAATGTAAAATCAGCCAACTGTCGTTGCGAAGATTATCTATGTTTAAATCCCAGAATCCCAAATTTATTTGCAAATCCTATGAATTAAAACAAGCATTAATCCTAGGTTCAATTGGTTCACAAAATCCCTAAACCAAATTTCTTTGCAGGTAGGTATTTTGCTCATCTAAAATAATTCCAGAAATTAATTATGGTTTCGCATCAATTAATTAACCTATAATCTAAATTCATAGTGGCCAACAATGAACTAGCATTAAACACAATTCTAGATGAAGAACTACTATGTGATTCCTCTAATAACTATCTTAAACTATCAATTCATCACAACCTTATAACTACCCTAAGCCCAACAAGCAAACTACTCAGACATATTAATTGAATCAATCAACATAATCAAAGAAGAAAGCATGAAAAAGGGAATTCCAATAAATAAAACAAGAGGGTTCAGAAATTCTTCTCTAACTGGCAGAGTTCAGAAATTCTTCTCCCTAAAAGCTCTGGAACTNTAAATAAAACAAGAGTTTTCAGAAATTCTTCTATAACTGGCAGAGTTCAGAAATTCTTCTCCCTAAAAGCTCTGGAACTGCCTCTTTGCTTAAGTCTCAATAAAATTTAAGATATATGAAAACTAAACCTAAAAACAAGTATTTATACAACCAAAACACGTTTTGGGTCTTCTGTGGGCTTTCCATAACTTCTGGGGCGGTTTGTGCAATAAAAGGAACGTTTCCTTTGCTGTTTGTTTGGCAAAACGACATGTCTTCACTAAAACGGGAATATCTCTTCAACCGTGAATCAGAATGAGTTGAAACCACCACCAAAGTGAAGGTAACTCAATTTCCTATCTTGTGTCAAACTATGAGATCAAAATTCTATAGGTAAGACCTCCATCTGATATGATCTTTGAAGCCCTTCTGACTGGTTCTGCATCATCATTTGCTAGTTTGCCTCCAAAAGCTCCAAAACACTCTAGAATGCTCCAAAATCACCAAATATGTGCTTTAACCTGTAAATACTACTAAATACTAGAAAAGCACATAAAAGACTCGATAAAACACTTTATATCGTGGCTAAAAACCATAAAATACACGATATATCAAGTATTCCAAGCCCGGCGTATACAAGCTCGTCACTATGGATGGCAGGGTCATTCCACGCTCTTGGAATGCTCGGCATCTGAAGAAATACTATCATTAGTACTCGGCCCTCGGCCATAAAAAAAGAAGGAAACCTATCCAACACTTGAACTATGGGCTCGCCTTGATCCCTTTACAGGGTACGTAGGCAGCTCGTCTTCGGACGGGTCCATCTAGCCCCCTCCTTCAAAAAGGGGGGAGTGGAAGTATCCTTACTCTACAATTTTCTTTGCTAGGCATATATGCCTTAGACAACTTTTACTCATAGCAATATGCTACTCGTCATTGCTGGCCACAATGACGATACTCTACACTACCTAGCTCTTTTCCATAGCCTCGTCTACATTTTTAACAGTGCACTATCTAAAACCCAGCTCGTCTTAATCGCTGGTCTATTTGCATCCTAACAGCACTCTTAAACGCTTAGTTAAGCTAACAAGATAGGATAACAAATGCTCGGCTCGTGAGCAAAACAACAATATCAAAACAAGTTACTTAACCCTCAAACGTTGGATAAAGCCATCCAGACATTGTACTTCAAATTGATAAAACATTCATTGTCTCAAGAAAAGGCATAACAAAAAAAACAACAACAAAAAAACAAAGAAATTCATTCCTTGTCTTCTTCTTCTTCGTTCCCGGCGGGCTCGGCTTCAGCAAGATCGCCCTCCTGGTCTTCTGGGGCATCGGCACAAGGTGAAGTGGGCGGAGATACCTCCGGGGAAATAACTAATTCCCCCAGAATCCGGTTCAGAGCCGCATCAAAGGACTGACCGACATCCTCATAATCCGCGCACCACTCCTTCGCCTCGGCCTCAAACTCCTCCAGAGACTTCTTCCCCTCCGTCTTAGTCTCCTCAGCCTTGAGCTCGCCAAGCAACGATAGATTCGCAGCGTTCTGGCGAACGTAGATCAGGTTTCTTAGCAGATTTTTGTTCAGTTCGGCAACCTGCAATTAGACGCCGCCCAACCTTGGCGCTAGCGACCCCTTGACATATCTCCTCGCTCGGCGAGAGACTATCTCCAGCTCGACTTTGAGCTGTTCGATCTCTCGATCCTTCTCTTCTTTCGCCTTGGAGGGACGATCGTTGTCGCGTTTGAGCTGGGTGCATTCCTCCTCCAGGCCCCTGACCTGCTCGGCCGCCAGCCTCATCTCTTTGTCAGCCTTGCCCTTCGTCTCGGTCATCTGTCCTTTCAGGATCTAGACTTGGGAATTCAGCTGGGACATGGTCTCCTCATACCAGGTCAAGGTACGATTGACCTCGGCGTTGAACTGCACATCAGAGAGCTACGCGTCAGTACGAATACTTGGGATAATATGGATGTTGGTGAGATTCTTTACCTAAATTCCATGGTCAGCCATTCGGCCATAGCCCTCCGGATTCACCAGGTCGTCAAGGGCCGGCACAGGTACCCCCGGGAAGGTTACCTTGGAGATAAGGCAGTCGAACCTATGAACCTATCCTCAGGGATGTCCACTGGTGGGGGAGTCTGTGCTGAAGTAGTGGCCGCCTTGACAGACATTTTATTCTTCGGCCTTGGCTACTCGGCAGTCACCCCCTCGGCTTCCACTACTTGCTTGGACTTCCTCTTGGAGTGCTTTTTTAGCACAACTCCTACAAGCCTCACCTCGGCATTTTGAGTAAGTGCCGGCTGCTCGGCACTGGGAGCAGGAGGCATGATCGCCAGAGGATTCGGGTCAACAATTATGCGGTTGACCTGGACCGGGTTTGCAGCGCGCTCGGCCTCCTGGACTTGCTTCTTCATTTAAAGTTTCAGACTTTGAAGAGTTCACCCTAACTCGGATCCCGCGATCCGAAAACTCCTCGGCCGACGCCCTTGCTGCACTCGGCTCGGCCTCTGCGTCTGACTTCCGCCAAGTAATCCCGGTTGAGCTCATTGAGAGTCCTAGCATCCAGGCCCCTGGTCAGGTTGCGACAGTCAATCCGATCCTAAACGAGCTCTGTCCCGCTCCAATAGATATTGACCCGGCGGCAAACCTTTCCACCTACGGTTGCGATAACCCATGGATATCCAATCTTCAAGAGTTCATCATCGATGGAACAGTCCCATAAGATAAGTGGGATGCACGAAAACAAAAAGCCCAGGCCGCACGATATTCAATGGCCAACGGGAAGCTCTACAAGTGGTCTTCCTCTGGACCACTCCTTCGCTGTGTGGAAGGAAGCGCATCTCGGCAAGTTATGCAGGAGGTACACGACGGGTCTTGTGGAAATCATTCTGGTGGTCGTAGTCTTGCCCTTCGGATTAAAACTCACGGGTTTTACTAGCCGACCATGCTCTGGGATTGCGAACAATACGCGGCCAAATGCGAGAAATGTCAAAGACACACTCCGATGATACATCAGCCAGCCGAGTCACTATCTTCGGTCTCCTCGTCTTATCCGTTCATGCGATGGTCTATGGATATCGTCGGTCCCATGCCTAACTCCAAAACCAAAACTACTCCTCGTCATTACTGATTATTTCTCCAAATGGGTCGAGGCCGAGTCTTACGCCATGATTAAGGATACTCAGGTAGAACACTTTGTCTGGAAATTCATCATCTGCAGACATGGGATCCCGTATGAGATCGTCACGGATAACGGCTCGCAGTTCATATCAGCTCAGTTTGAGGGATTCTGCGAGATTTGGAAGATCCGGCTCACCAAGTCTATCCCTCGTTACCCTCAAGGTAATGGGCAAGCCAAGGCAATCAACAAAACAATAGTAAACGGGCTAAAAATAGATTAGACGCGAAAAAAGGGAAATGGGCCGAGGAGTTGGATGGCGTTTTATGGTCACACAGAATGACCCCTCGTCGTCCAACCGGCGAAACCCCATTTTCCCTCGTCTATGGATCTAAGTGCGTGATACCAGCTGAGATGAAGGTTCCTGGACTTCGTCGGCAGCATGCTCTTGAGGACGACAACATCAACAACATCATGTTACTAGATCAGCTCGACTTGCTTGATGAGAAACGGGATCGTGCACTCATTCGTTTTTAAGGGTATCAACAGAATGCTGCCCAATACTACAACTCGCACGTTCGACCTCGGAGAATTCGGGAGAACGACCTCGTCTTGCGCGAAGTATTCCAAGCCCGGCGTATACAAGCTCGTCACTATGGACGGCAGGGTCATTCCACGCTCTTGGAATGTTCGGCATCTGAAGAAATACTATCATTAGTACTTGGCCCTCGGCCCTAAAAAAAAAGAGGAAACCTATCCAACACCTGAACTACGGGCTCGGCTTGATCCCTTTACAGGGTACGTAGGCAGCTCGTCTTCTGACGGGTCCAGCTAGACCCCTCCTACAAAAAGGGGGGGAGTGGGAGTATCCTTACTCTACAATTTTCGTTTCTAGGCATATATGCCTTAGACAACTTTTACTCATAGCAATACGCTACTCGTCATTGCTGGCCACAATGACGATACTCTACACTACCTAGGTCTTTTACATAGCCTCGTCTATATTTTTAACAGTGCACTATCTAAAACCCAGCTCGACTTAATCGCTGGTCTATTTGCATCCTCACAGCACTCTTAAACGCTTAAATAAGCTAACAAGATAGGATAACAAATGCTCGGCTCGTGCACAAAACAACAATATCAGAACAAGTTACTTAACCATCAAACGTTGGATAAAGTCATCCAGACATTGTACTTCAAATCGATAAAACATTCATTGTCTCAAGCAAAGGGATAACAAACAAAACAACAACAAAAACAAGATCGCCCTCCTGGTCTTCTGGAGATACCTCCGGAGAAATAACCAATTCCCCCAGAATCCGTTTCAGAGCCGCATCAAAGGACTGACCGGCATCCTCATAATCCGTGCACCACTCCTTCACCTCGGCCTCAAACTCCTCCAGAGACTTCTTCCCCTCCGTCTTAGTCTCCTCAGCCTTGAGCTCGCCATGCAACGATAGATTCGCAGCGTTCTGGCAATCGTAGATCAGTTTTCTTAGCATGTCTCCGTTCAGTTCGGCAACCTGCAATCAGACGCCGTCCAACCTTGGCGCTAGCGACCCCTGGACATCTCTCCTCACTCGGCGAGAGATTATCTCCAGCTCGACTTTGAGCTGTTCGATCTCTCGATCCTTCTCTTCTTCCGCCTTGAAGAGACGATCGTTCTCGCGTTTGAGCTAGGTGCATTCCTCCTCCAGGCCCCTGACCTGCTCGGCCGCCAGCCTCATCTCCTCTTCAGCCTTGCCCTTCGTCTCGGTCATCTGGCCTATCAGGATCCGGACTTGGGAATTCAGCTGGGACATGGTCCCCTCATACCAGGTCAAGGTACGATTGTCCTCGGCGTTGAACTGCACATCAGAGAGTTACGCGTTAGTACGAATACTTGGGATAATATGGATGTTGGTGAGATTCTTTACCTGAATTCCCTGATAAGCCATTCGGCCATAGCCCTCTGGATTCACCAGGTCGTCAAGGGCCGGCACAGGTACCCCCGGGAAGGTTACCTTGGAGATAAGGCAGCCGAACCTATGAACCTATCCTCAGGGATGTCCGCAGGTGAGGGAGTCTGTGCTGAAGCAGTGGCCACCTTGACAGATATTTTCTTCTTCGGCCTTGGCTACTCGGTCGTCACCCCCTCGGCTTCCACCACTTCCTTGGACTTCCTCTTGGAGTGCTTTTTTAGCGCAACTCCTACAGGCCTCACCTCGGCATTTTGAGTAACTGCCGGCTGCTCGGCACTGGGAGCAGGAGGCATGATCGCCAGAGGATTTGGGTCAACAATTATGCGGTTGACCTGGACCGGGTTTGCAGCGTGCTCGGCCTCCTGGACTTGCTTCTTCATTTAAAGTTTCAGCTCTCGGAGATTGATTTGATGACACATTTCTGGTAAGATCTCTTCGGTTAACTCTGGCTTGTCGATCGGGTCCTTGTCTTCCTCTTCCTCCTCGGCGGACTCTGAAAAAGATGCTTCCGGCGAGAAACCTTCGCCTTTTCTTCTCGCTTCCTCGACTCTGGACAGTGAGAACGACTTCTGCCAATCAATTGGTCCTTTCTTAAGTTCTGCGAGATCGGCACGGAAAGCTTCCGATAAATAGGGGCACGATAAGTTATCTGCAAACAACAAAAAGAAAGTTAGTTCAGAATAGGAAAGACTTGAGATGGTCACAAAAAAAACTAGGACCCTACCAATCGGAACCCAGCTAGACAGCATCAAAGTGACATTCGATCCCACAGTAGCTCGGCAAATCGGCACATAAAAGTAAAAATTGGACCACCAATGACCCTTCGATGAAAAACCATCGAATACTCGGCTTCTATGCCAGTTAGTTAGGTAGTAAGTCTTGGGGACTGACATCGTGGCCTTAATGAACATAAGGTAACTTATGTAGTGCTCGGTCGTCAACTCAATACCACACTCGTAACTCCGGACCAGAAGGCCCACTAGCTGTCGTATGGCCCGTGGAGTAAGCTGGGCGAAGCTGGCTTTGTGATGGAAGAGATAGTCCATCATTATCTCCGGAATAGGAAGCCAGAGGAGCCCCCTGTTGAAGAAACTCTCATACAAAGTGAAGCACCCCGTCGGCGGAGACTCGGGTATGTCGTCATCTCCCGGAATTAACTCCACCTCAGCCGAGATGTTGTACCGTATTCTTAATTTCCCTAAAGTTTGCTCGGTTGATGAAGTTTTCCCAGATAGATAGTAGATTGCAGGAGGACCCCTCGGGCTCTTTTGGACATCCTTGTCCTTTTTGGCACAACCGCCCTTGGATTTACTCTTCCCCAACTGCTCGGCATCGAACAGAGGGCCGTATCCTTGCTGATACTCTTCGGCCTCGATTTTCACGAGTTATGATAAGAGCATTGATTCCACAGCAGACCGATCTATCGGCCTTTCATCCATGGCACAAGTCTCGTCTTGCTCGGCATTCTCTACGGGCATCAACGGGTTTCCCTCAGGAATCACCTCGGCTTCGTTCCCTTCGTCGTTAGGCCTGGTGTCTTCATCGGCGTCTATCCCAAGACTTTCAAGGTCGGAATCCACCTCGTCATCTGAATCACTCCACACAGTTCGGCGGAGCCAAGGTGGGATAAACTCTTCATCCAGGGTGTCCTCGCCATCCGAGATCCGGAAATCCGCTAGGAGCGCGGAATCGTCGGCGTGACTCTCGCCGCTCTGTTCGGCGTCCACGTTAGCCGTAATAGGGGTCTCATGGGACATTGTCGCCGGAAAACAATATATAAACCCTAAATGTCTAGGGTTAAGAACGAAAAGAAAATCTACAATGGCGGCCTGAAGAAACTAGCTATGAACACGAAGAACACTAAAGAGGAGAGAAGAGAGTGAACAGAGCAATTTTACCTTGAGAGTAGATCACAATTGATGGAGAATGAAGAGAAATGAGAGACTCACGGGGGTTAAATAGAAGCAGTGTGGAATCCGAAAGGTTATACCTCAAAAACACGCGAGAACTGTTCACATTCCAGCGACGTGTGAATACAATGAGCCGAGCATGCCCTGAGGGAGTAAAATCCCAGCTTAGTAAGTCTCTTACCAAGTGCCGAGGGAGTTTACTTGAACCACACCCTCGGCGAAAAACAGAGACTCCTAATAACGCTCGGCGTGCATCCTCATTCTTGAAGAAGCCGAGGGCTTTTGTCCACAGAGTCCTCGGCGACACTTATCACATGGTCCTATCCAGAAAGCCGAGCATTTCCACATAAGACAAGAGCTCGGCATAAGGAACAAAGTCTTAGTCATAAGGCCGAGGAGTTTAACTTAATCAACCCCTCGGTCAAGCTTTGTCATTCTCGAAAGGCCGAGCTCGTCGTCACCTGATGGGCCGAGCGATTAGCAGGAAGGCCCATATCTTGTTATGGAAAGCCGAGGACATCCATGCCCAGAACTAGGCGAGCCGACCTGAAGAGAAAAGGAAAGGTGAATCAGAAGGATACGAGAAGATCTAGGAGTTTAACATATCTCTAAGTCGGCATACTTCTGTATATATACTTCGTTAGGTTAAACGTGTAGATCATCCCTTTCTGGCTTAAGAACCCTAAAAGCTTAAACTATGAAAGACTATCTTTTACATATCAATAAAGCAATTCTTTGCTAGATACTTCGTGTTTGTGACGAGCTCTTTGATTCGAGTTTTCCCAAAAACTTCTCGAACAAATAGCGATTGTGTGATTTTACCCCCACTTCAATTCCCAAACAATCAAACACTTCCACTTCAAGGATTAAATTATATGGCCTCTCATGTCTCTTGCTGATTTTCCCTTTCCTTTGACAAGCATCACACTTAAACACGAATGCGTGAGCCTCATGAAACATTGTAGGCTACCAAAACCCGGCGTGAAGCACCTTAAAGACAGTCTTGAAGGGTGCAAAGTGTCCACCATAAGTTGAACCATGGCAATCGAAAAGCACATCCTCGATCTCAATACCAGGTACGCAATGGCGAATGATGTCATCTTTGCAATGCCAATACAAGTAAGGCTCGTCTCAAAAGTAGTGCCTTATGTCGCGGGAAAATTCTTCTTGTTATAACCTGAAAACTCGGCTGAAGGTTTCTCTGCGGCAAGGTAGTTGGCAATCTCAGAAAACCAAGGAGCGGAAGAGGCACTTACAGCGTTTACATTGATGAAAGGAGTGAAATGTGGGTCTTCCTCGTCTGGTTGTCGATCGACACTCAGGTACGTGTCGGTCGACACTCTTCGAAAATGCTCTGTTCTCAGCTCTGTTTTCCCGTGGTGAGTAGTGTCGATCGACACTGTTCCGATTCTCTCCAAGTCACTCATCCCACTCATTTGAAGATGCAATTTTCGTCAGTTTTTGGACATCACATCTTTGGACACCATATTGCACATTTGGTCGCTAGATTCGAGTATTCTTGAGAACCCAAGTGTTACATCATCCAAGTGGTAATTTGTGGCACATCTTCTACCTCATCTTCAACCTCCAATCCCCATAAGGTTTCTTCCGCCAAATCAGAAAGAGTCTCCACATAGAATGTTTGGCCATCGATCTTCGGACGCTTAATGAGTTTGTCCATGTAGAAATGCATCTTGAATTCAACAATGTTGAGATCAATGATGCTCTTCTTGCAGTCAATCAAGGCTCCAGCAGTGGCCAAGATCAGCCGTCCAAGGATGAGAGGACTATGAAATCGGTGGGGATGTAGAACTTGCCCACTCGGACTGGTACATCTTCAAGGATTCCCTCTGGATAATGAATGGAACGATCGACAACACCAATGACACCCTTGTGTCCTGGAACTTTATCATTCCCATCTGTTTAGCAACTCAAAGGGGCATCTAATTCACACCAGAGCTAAGATCACGTAGAGAGTTTTCAAAAAGATAATCTAAAATTGAGCAATCAAGTACAAAACTCCCTGGATCATCAAGTTTGGTTGGCATTTGATCGGTAAGGATGGTCCTGTCTCCCTTGGCTATTGCATAGACGCCTTGTTCAAAGCTATAATTGATGGAGGCGACTTGTCTGAGGAACCACTTGAAAGGTTGTGAAGTCTCAAAGGTGGAATTTCGAGTTTCAACCTCGAGAGGATGAGGTGACACATCTCATCCTCTCTCTCTTATCTAGACTTCTTATGGGCAGTGGGATAGGGCACCTTAGGTTGGTTGACTCGTTCAGGGGGTGTAGAAGGTCGAACGAGCTGATTCGATGAAGAAGAACATGTGGTGTCTGTTTTCCCGTGTCGGTGTCGATCGACACCCTCAGTGATGTCGGTCGACACTGACTTGTCTCGAGACTTAGATGGAGTTGGATCCCGACTGTTGTGTCGAGAGGAGCTCGACGCATGTCCGTGTTGAGCATCGATCCTAGCTGGTGTCGATCGACACTGTCCTTTGTATCGATCGACACTCACTTGATCAACAGAGTCCATCGTCTAATTTCCCGCGTGGTGTCGATCGACACCAGATGGGTATCGATAGACACTCTCCTGTTCTGAGCTTGGATTGACTTGATCTTCAACCTCTTCTTCCAAATCCTTGAAGTGAATCAACTCTTCATCATCTTGGACGTTCACAGGGGTGTCTCCCAATATTTTTCCACTCCTTAGAGTCACGGCATTGCAATTTTGCTTGGGATTTGTGTTTGTTTTTCCCGGTAGGAAGCCTTATTTTCGGCGGTTTGTCCAACTTGTGGGTCAGTTTTCTTCAAGTGGGTAGCCAGCTGTTCAATCTTCCCATTCAAGTTGGTGTAGAGATCATCAATCTTGCCATTGAAGGAAACATACAACTTTTGTTGTCCTTCCAAAAGTTGTTCCACCATGGAGTCCATCTAATTATCTTGCGGTGGTGGTGATTGATAAGCATTGTTCCCATAGCTTCTCTCTTGGTTGAGGTTCTGATGTGGCTTTTGATAAGAGCTGGAGAATGGTTTGTGTGGGGGTCGGATTCCACCCCCGAAGATTGATAGCATCAAACGGTCGCGCAAGGCATTTAGCCCGCGGGACAGGCCATCTGGTCAGTTTCGTGGGCCAGACTCTCGTTCTCTCTCCCGCGCACGTCCAGGACCATTCTCCCTCCCGCGCACGTCCATGACCATTCTCTCTCCTGCGCACGTCCAGGACCATTCTCTCTCCGGCGAGCTTCATCGGACCGGGACCCGCGAGAGAAGCCTGCGCACGGTCACGTCCGTCTTCTATCCCGCGAGCTTCATCGGGCCGGGACCCGCATTCTCTCTCCTGCGCACGTCCAGGACCATTCTCTCTCCTGCGCACGTCCAGGACCATTCTCTCTCCTGCGCACGTCCAGGACCATCCTCTCTCCCGCGAGCTTCATCGGACCGAGCTTCATCGGACCGGGACCCGCGAGCGAAGCCCACGCACAGTCACGTCCGTCTTCTCTCCCGCGAGCTTCATTGGGCCGGGACCCGCATTCTCTCT